>PVIW01006353.1:22259-88650 GCA_004026585.1 Noctilio leporinus | reverse complement strand
TTGGTTCTGTTTTGCTTGTTGTTAGTTTTGCTCATTATTGTCCCATAATGGGTGAGATCATATGATATTTGTCCTTCACTGACTGGCTTATTTCACTAAGCATAATACTCTCCAGTTCCATCCATGTTGTTGCAAAGGCTACAAGTTCCTTCTTTCTTTCTGCTATATAGAATTCCATTGTGTAAATGTACCAAAGTTTTTTGATCCAATCATACATACATACATATTTTTACACATATTTAAAGTACATACTGGATTATGAAGAGTTAATACAAAAAATTTAAAATATGCCAATAGCTTACATAATTATTACATTAAATGATAGTATTTTAGATATATTGTAGCAAAATCAACTCACTTTTTTCTTTTTTAATACTTATTTTACTCTGGAATGCTACTTTTGTGAAATATATCACAGAAATGGTATATTGCAGAACTCACTTTTATGAAAGTTATCCTAGAGACAGTGCCAAACCCATAGTAATAAATGAATTTGGTTTTTGAGTCAGATCCTTCCCATTCCCATAATACAACTCAACTTTATTTTAAGCTACTGGAACTACAACTTATTCCTTTTGGAGTTTTTCATCTTAAATAGCAGATTTATTTATTTATTTATTTAGGCTGTGCACAGGTTTTACTTCTTTCAATACTCTGTTATTCCTCTACATGTGTTTTACAAGTTGAAGCCTTCAGAAATAATGGTAGTTGTGGTGCTCAGCCAGTCCCCAGAGTAGATATTATTATATCTACTAAGTTGAGGTAAAAAATAAAATCCCTACGATTTAAGTAATTTTGTAGAATAGTATTCTAACTATTTTTTAAACTTGTGCTTGACTTTCTATGTGGTCCTAAACTAATTTCTGAACTATTTAAGAGTTTGTTGAGGTAGAGATAGATATGTTCACATTTTAATAATAAAGTTTACTATAGCATTAATGCCTTTTCCCAAGCATCCTTAGTTTGGGGGTCTTCATAACTGGAACTGTATAGTTCCACGATTTAGTTGAAAGGAATCCCACCTAATTTACATGATAATATGAGTATATATTGCCTACGTACAGGAACCATATAGTTTAATAGTTTGCAACTTGCATCCAAATTGGTCTTCATTCTCAGCATCTTTTCTAACCTAAAGATTGACTGATTTCACAACACACCAATGACTAGTTAGTTGTTATTTAAAACATAAATTGCTAACAAAATTATATATTACACACCCACAAATAAGCACATATTTTGTAACAGTGAATAAGAAAGATAGCATGTCTTCTATGTAATATACATCCACATTTTCTTAGGTTTTTCTTCTTCCTTAATTGCATTAGATTTTTCTGAGTTATTGAAAGTAACCGGACTTTCTCATATTGTGAAATGACTCCAATCTAAGAAAAACTTAACCTGCAGTAATGCAGATACAAGTAATAACAAAATTGTACCTTATTTAGTAAAATCTATTTATAACAAGATCACTTTAAAGCATTCATAAGTTAAAGTTGGTTCTTATCCATTCAGCTGCCCTATGTCTTTTGATTGGTGCATTTAATCCATTTACCTTCGTGTTCCTGTCTGTTTCTTCATCTTCTTGAAGCACACCCTTTAGCATCTCTTGCAATGCTGGTTTGGTGGAGATGTATTCTTTTAGACTTCTTTTGTCTGGGAAACT
The DNA here is from genome assembly GCA_004026585.1 of Noctilio leporinus. NCBI lineage: Eukaryota > Metazoa > Chordata > Mammalia > Chiroptera > Noctilionidae > Noctilio > Noctilio leporinus. Next base: position 86,984 of record PVIW01006353.1, on the reverse strand, counting down.
CCTTATTTCACCTTCCATTTTAAATGACAGCCTTGCTGGATAGAGTATTCTTGGTTGCAGGCCTTTGTTTTTCATTGCTTGAAATAGTTTTTGCTATTCCCTTCTGGCTTGTTGTGTTTCTGTTGAGAAATCAGCTGATAATCTTATGGAAGCCCCCTTGTATGTTATTAGCTGTTTCTCTCTTGCTGATTTTAGGATTCTCTCCTTATCTTTGAAATTTGCCATTTTCATTATGATGTGTCTTGGAGTGGGCCTATTTGAGTTCATCTTCCTTAGGACCCTCTGTGTTTCCTGAGTTTGCATGATGTTAGGGAAGTTTTCTGTCATTACTTTTTCAAAAAGGTTTTCTATCCCTTGCTCCTCCTCTTCTCCTTCTGGTATCCCTATGATATGGATGTTATTGTGTTTCATGTTGTCCTGAAACTCTCTTAAAACCTGTTCATTCATTTTTAGTCTTTTTTCGTTTTGTTGCACTGCCTGGGAATTTTTTTCTACATTGACCTCCAGCTTGATGATCCGATCCTCTGCTTTTTCTAGCCTGCTTTTGATTTCTTCTACTGTCTTCTTCAATTCAGAAATGGTATTCTTCATTTCCTCCTGGCTCTTATTGATGGTGTCTATGTCCTTTTTAATGCTTGTGTAGTTCTCAGTAAGTTCCTTGTAGTTTTCTTGGAGTTCGTTGTAGTTCCCCTGGAGGTGTTTGTAGTTTTCTTTGAACTCGCTGAGCTCACTGAACTTCTCTATCACCATTATTTTGATTTCCACATCTGATAGTGTGCTTGCCTCTATTTCATTTTGCACTCTTCCTGGGGATTCCTCCTTTCCATTTGCTGAGGGTGTATTTTTTTTTTTTTATTTAATTTTATTGTTGTATTACATCCATCCCATTTTTGCTCCCCTCTGTCTTGTTCCCCACCCACTCACTCCCCCACAAAGTCAATCCCACATGTTCTCCATGTCCATGGCTCTCCCATACTAGGTTCTTGTCTAAACTGCTCTCCTTCTTTGCCTCTTCCTCCCCACTTCCCTCACCCCATTTCACCCTGCTCTCCGAAGGCTTATTCATTATATTCCTATATCTGGTTCTGTTGTGCTTGTTGTTTGTTTGTTTTTTTCATTATTGTCCTGTAATGGGTGAGATCATATGGTATTTTTCCTTCACTGACTGGCCTTTTTTCCTAAGCATAATACTCTCCAGTTCCATCCATGTTGTTGCAAAGGGTATGAGTTCCTTCTTTCTGCTGTGTAGTATTCCATTGTGTAAAATGTACCAAAGTTTTTTGATCCAATCATCCACTGATGGGCACTTAGGCTGTTTCCAGCACTTGGCTATTGTAAATAGTGCTGCTATGAACATAGGTGTACATAGGTTCTTATGAATTGGTGTTTTAGGATTCTTCGGGTATAGTCCTAGTAGTGGAATTGCTGGATCAAAAGGCAGTTCCATTTTTAGTTTTTTAAGGAAACTTCGTACTGTTTTCCACAGTGGCTGCACCAGCCTGCATTCCCACCAACAGTACACCAGGGTTACCTTTTCCCCACATCCTTGCCAACACTTGTTTGTTGAATTGTTGATGACTGCCATTCTGACAGGTGTGAAGTGGTATCTTATTGTGGTTTTAATTTGCATCTCTCTGATCACTAGTGATGTTGAGCATTCTTTCATATGCCTCTGGGCCCTTTGTATGTCTTCCTAAGTGAGTTGTCTATTCAGGTCTTTTGCCCATTTTTTATTTAGACTGTCTGTCTCCCTGGTGTTGAGTCGCATAAGTTCTTTATATATTTTGGAGATCAAACCCTTGTCTGAGGTATCATTGGCAAATGTATTTTCCCATACAGTTGGTTCCCTTTTAATTTTGTTGGTGTTTTCTTTAGCTGAACAGAACCTTTTCAATTTGATATAGTCCCATTTGTTGATTTGTTCTTTTATTTCCTTTGCCCTTGGCGAAGTATCAGTAAACATATTTCAGCATAGGATATCCAAAATTTTACTGCCTATATTTTTCTCCAGGACCTTTATGGTGGCAGTGCTTATATTTAAATCCTTTATTCATCTTGAGTTTATTCTGGTGTATGATGTAAGTTGGTGGTCTAGTTTTATCTTTTTGCATGTTGCTGTCCAGTTCTCCCAACACCACTTGTTGAAGAGACTGTTTTTACTCCATTTTATGTTCCTTCCCCTTTTGGTGAATGTTAATTGACCATAGAGTCCTGGGTTTATTTTTGGGCTTTCTATTCTGTTCCATTAATCTATAGGTGCCATGTCCAGACAGTTTTGATGACAGTAGTCTTGTAGTATAGTTTGATGTCCAGTATTGTGATTCCTCATACCTTGTTCTTTTTTCTCAAGATTGTTGTGGCTATTCATGGGCGTTTTTAGCTCCTTATAAATTTTTGAAATATTTTTTCTATTTCAGTGAAGTCTGTCATTGGTATTTTAATTGGGATTGCATTGAATCTATTGATTGCTTTGGGTAGTATTTACATTTAATGATGTTAATTCTTCCCATCTATGAACATGGTATATGCTTCCATTTATTTGTATGTTCCTTCATTTCTTTCTTCATTGTTCTGTAGTTTTCTGAGTACATATCTTTTACCTCCTTAGTTAAGTTTATTCCTAGGTACTTTATTATTCTTGTTGTTATGGTAAATGGGATTTGTTTTCTCTGATGTTTCGTTATTGGTATACAAAAATGCTTTTGATTTCTGGATATTGACTTTATATCTAGCTATTTTGCTAAATTTTGCTGAGGGTTTATTTCTTTGTCTACCCATTTGAGGTGACTTGTTTGTTTCTGCCTCTTAGATTGGTCTCTAAGAGGTCTCTGATTTACTGTCTTAGTGGTGTGACCTTCTGTGGTGTAGAGGTGCACTTTTTTTACTTCCTGGATCCTGTCCTTGGTGAAGTCAGCTTTTGTCCATATCTGGGCCTAGTCAGTTGGTTGGAGGGTACCAGAGATCCAATGTCTTTGTCTCCTTTAGTTGTTAATCCAATCAGTCTCTGGTCTGTAGTCAAATTTAGGCACCTCTGGGTAGGGTAGATGAATTCAGTTGTTAATCCAATCAACCTGTGACCGGAGGTCAAGTTTAGACACTGCTGGGTGGGACGGATTAATTTCTATGGGTGGGGTTGTGGCTTCCCCTCAGGCTCCCATCAGTTGGAGAAAAGTGGTCTGCGGGCTGTATGGGGGATGTGTCAGCACTGGGCTCATGGGCTGCTCCCTTAACTCTCCCCCTAAAGCCACTCACCCAAACTATCCCCAAGCTTCTCCAGCCCACTCTGCCCTTTCTCTGCTGGAGATCAGGTATGTGGGTGCCACTGTATTTTCATATGTGGTCCCTTTAAGAACTCAGTCTCTTTATCCAGCCAGCTAAACCTGGCAGCTTTTTGCTTTCACAGCTGGGTGCTGTTTTACTCTCAGCTGTGTTGCTGTAGGCTGGGAAGCCCAGTCGGGGATTTTTATCCCATTCTTCTCAGGTGGAACTTGGGGCTGCTGATGTGTGTCTCTGTCCCTTCAGCTGCCACCCCATAGGGGCCCCACCAGCCCTCTCGCGTCTCATTTCCAACTGGTCACGTTGTGATGAATAGGCTCTTCTGTCTGTGGTAATAAGGCTTCTTTCCAGTTGGTGTTCTGTTGGTTATTCTGGATGATTTCTTCCTAATTAATTTGTAATCCTAGTTTGGTGTTGGGAGGGATTGGTGTAGCTCTACTTACTCCTCTGCCATCTTGGTTCTCTCTAAAATATATATTTTATTGTCATCTTCTTTTAAAAAATGAACAAGTACAAAATGTTTCAATTTTAATGGGTTATTAAACAATATAATAGCAATGCTTAGAATATTTCTTCTTCTTCGTCTTCTTCTTCTTCTTGATTTTAGAGCTGAAGAGAGACAGGCCAAGAAAGATGGGGAGAGACATCAGTGTATGGTTGCCTTTCACCTGCCTCCAGCTACTGACCTGGCTGGAGACCTGGCTTGCAACCTTGTTATGTTGGCTGGACTGGGAATCGAACCATCGATTTGTGGGTTTGCAGGCTGGCGCCTTATATACTGTACCACCAGTCAGGGCTAGAATATTTATTCTTGTTGTTTCAATGTACCTCGAGGCAGTTTTTGTTATTATTTTGTGGAAAGAGCAAACTACTGTAGTATTACTATATTAATCTATGCATATTTATTAACTGAGTATGTTGAACTTTCCTATTAAAGTGAATTTTGTTTATACTGTCTTACCAAATTAAGTTCCCATAATAAATCTGTGAGATAAATATGAATATTGTGGATACGCTGGCTCTGGGAGGTTCAAGGAGTTGTAGTAGTTGGCAGAAATATAATCTGAATCCAGATTTCTTCATTTCTAAAACTCATCCTCCTATTCACTATATCATACTTGGTGAGACATGCCATCCTTATTCACCATGTCATATTTTATGAGAATAGCTATTTATCTTTATATTTAAGAAAAATATTTGGAAGTTCTAATCTGAAACATAAGGCAAGTATTATGGTACACTTTTACTTAGCAAGCTGTTTGTTTTTTTTTTTCCTGAAGGTCTTTCTTTGGAAGACTCCATTTAGAGTTGTGCTTATGGCAGAGTCCATTTGTCCCATTTGATGGATTTGGGCTCCTGTTCAGAAGCCTGAACACCTGATTTTCCCTACCTGGAGCAAACTGAAACTCAATTCCTTTTCTTGGCTTACTGTCAAGGTAACAGGTGTTCCTGCCTCACAGTGGAATTTCTCTCTGCTCTTGGAGGCCTGTTTTGTGTGTGTGTTTTTGTTGGGGATATACCAGAGTTCTGAAAAACCATTCTGTTTAAGACTGGAAGGCAAGAAGGAGAGAAACATCGATGTGCAAGAGATCATTGAGCTGTACCTCTCGCAACAACTGGGGACCTGCCTCCCAACCCAAGCATGTGCCTGACTGGGAATTGAATCAGCAACCTTTTAGTTCATAGTCTGGCACTCAATCCACTGAGCCACACCAGCCAGGGCCATTTTGGTATTAAAAAAAATAGTTTTACTTTTTTCTTAATACAATAGTTTTTAATTGAAATAAGTATAAAAATTATAGTAGAAAGTATTATTTATGAATAATTATTGATATTGGCTGATGAATTTATTACACAATTCTCTCTACCTCTATCTGTGTGAAAATTTTTATAGTAAAACATAAAGGTGAGACATGTCATGACACCTTTTCTGCCACTAATAATAATAAATATAATTTAATCTTGAACTATTTTAATTTCTTCATACTGAATGATAACTTTATTTGGGGACTCTGTTTTATATAATAACATTGTTTCTTTTTTCCCCTAGACTTATTGAGAAATAATTGACAAAACTGTACATATATATCAGGGGGACCTCCCCCACAAAAAATGGAATTGTCTTATGTAGGTATGTAGGGTAGGCACCTTGTAGTACAGGCTCCCCCCACATGTGGATGTTCTAGAAACCCACCTATATCAGTGCACCAACTGGCATTGTTGTGAAAGGCTGTGTTCAGTGTCAAGGAAATATTTTTGAAGACTCCTTTTACATATTTGCCCATTTTGTAATTGGTGATTTATGAGTGCACCTGCCCATTGCATGCTGAGTATTTAGCAGAAATGGCATGACCCCCATGCCCCATCCTTCCTATGCACCAGATATCTCTGAGTAATGTTTTTGTTTGTTTGTTTGTTTCCCTGAATGAGTTCCCCTGAGTGACATTTAAAAATTTTTTCATTTCCCTGGATGAAAAAAATTTTCAAAGGAAAATGTTTTACTGATATGAAAGAGGTGAAACAAAAAATCCACTAAAAAAGCACTAAAAGGTATCAAAATTGATGAGTCAGAAACTTAGAGCAGTGATAAAAAGACCCCAAAAGGTATATTGCATCAAATGGGGAGTACTTTGAAGGTGAGTGAAGTTTAAACATGTAAATACTCAATTTTTTATAAATACATTAAATTTTTGGTCCTCTCATGCATATATTTTTCCAAACCAGATCAGCTTCATTAAACTTGTGTGTGTATCTGTGTTGTGTGTGTGCACACAAAGCACATACTTCAGGCCTGAGTCATCAACCTGTGCTGTTGGTGAGGAAATTAATTTTTGTTTCTTGTTTCACCTGTAGATTCAATTGAAAGCAGATGAACACCAGGGAGGGGTTGTCCATCAAAGCCTCCTCAAAACTGGTGTCCCACTCTGTGCCACGCTATAGTCTTGAGCTCCCAATTGAACACCGTGACATAGCAGCTGAACTTCCTCTGCTGGTCCCCAGGGAGAGAGCTCGCCATACAAGAAGTCTGGAGGTTCTCAAACTGGCAGTTCAGGAGACCGCTAAGGTCCATCACTGTGTTTTCTGTGGATCCTGCATATGGGTCCCTGCCATTCCCAGATAAGGGGGCTGCCTTTGTTCTTTCTGCCCAGCTCCCCTTCTCAGCTAAATCTTCAGTGTCTCCAGAATCTTCTGTTTCATTATTCTGTTCTTCTGATCTCTTCCACTCAGTGGGAGTACCTTCTGACCCTGATAAGGCTGGTTTGCTCTCTTCTGAGATTGGAGGTCTGTGGAGTGAGCTGGACCTCACTGCCTGAAGGGGCTTAGTTTTGGTCTGGTGAGGCTTCCATGGAAAGTTGGGGCTTCATCAGCACCACTGTCAGGACCCCCATCTGGTCCCCTCTCCCATCCTTCCTGTTGGAGCCTAGTCCTGTCCTGAGAGGGCAGCTGCCTGTGCATACTATGATACTCCAGCACCCACCCTTTAAGCACAATGTGAACTTTGAGATCTAGGACCTGGTTGTACTTTGGGTGTTGGCAAGGGCACAGATGAGGTGGGTGCTGTCTGGAGTCCAGTATGGCTACTACATGGCCCTCAGCTCTAGAACCTTGTCCCAGAGATTCCAGCCGAAGGGTTTCTGGAAGCCACTCAGCACCACTACAACTACACCCTCAAGGATCTTCCCAGCTCCTGTGGGTCAGCCTAGGCTTTGTATGTATATTTAAAGTGTACACATGATGATTTGGTATACATATATAGTGAAGTGATTAACACAATCCAGTTAATTAACACATCTATCACCTTATATAGTTAACTTTCTTGGGGGAGGGATGAAAGTTGCTTAAGATATTCTCTAGGCAAATTTTAATAATTTCATATTATTAACTACAGTTGCCATGCTGTATGTTAGATCCTGAGATATTATTCATCTGAAAACTGAAAGTTTGTATTCTTTGGCCAGCATCTCCCTATTTTCCTAGCCCCTGGCAAACATCATTCTACTTTCTGTTTCTATGAGACCGGCATTTTTGTTTGTTTAGATTCCACTTATAAATGATACCATGTGGTATGTGCCTTTCTCTGTTTGGTTTATTTTGCTCAATATAATGGCTTTCAGGTTCACCCATGTTGCAAATGGCAGCGTTTCCTTCTTTTTTATGGTGGGATAATATTCATTATATATATATTTCATTATATATATATATATATATATATATATATATATATATATATATATACACACACACACACACACAGTTTCTATGTCCATTCATCCATTGAGAGACACTTAGGTTATCTCTATATCTTTGCTGTTGTGAATAATGCTGCAATGAACATGAAAGTGCAGGTATCTTTCTGGCTTATTGATTTTACTTCATTTTGATACACTCAAAAATAGGATTTCTGGACCATATTATAGTTCTATTTTTAATTTATTCAGGAACTGCCATATTTCCTGTAATACCTGTACCATTTTACACTCCCTCCAACAATGTTCAAGGGATTCCTGTTTTCCAAAACTGGACCTACTTTTGTTATCTCTGGTTTTTGATAATAGCCATTCTAATAGGTGTGTGGAGATATTTCATTGTGGTTTTGATTTGCATTTTCCTGATAAATAGTGAAATTGAGCACCTGTTTTCATATACCTATTGGCCCATTTTATGTCTTCTTTAAAAAAATGCCAGTACTCATCCTTTGCCCATTTTTAATCAGATTATTTGTCTTTTTGCTATAGAATTATTTGAGTCCCTAATTTGGATATTAACCCTTTATTAGATATGTGGTTTATAAATATGTTCTCTCATTCTATATAAATCGCTTTTCATTTGCCTTTCAAGAGAATATTTTTCTCTTTTTTTGCCATTTTATTATTTTTTAATTTTTCAATTACAATTGACATACAGTATTATACTATTTTTAGGTATACACCTTAGTGACCAAATATCATCCTGATAAATCCTGCACCCATCTGACACCACACATACCTGCCAGAATACCATTGACTATATTTCTTATGCCGCATTCCACATCCTCATGACCATTCCATAACAACCAATTTGTACATTTTAATTTCTTTACCCACTTCACTCATCCCCATAGCCTTCTCCCATCTGGTAATCATCAAAATGTTCTCTGCATCTATGAGTCTGTTTCTGTCCTGTTTGTTAGTTTATTTTGTTTTTTAGATTCAATTGTTGACAGATTGGATTTATTGCCATTTTATTCATATACTTATATTTTTCTTCTTAAAGAAGAGCCTTTAACATTTGATATAATACTGGTTTGATACTGAAGAACTTTTTACCTTTTTTTGTTTTTCTGGGAAGCTCTTTATTTGTCCTTTGATTCTAAATGATAGCTTTGCTGGGTAGAATAATTTTTGTTGTAGGTCCTTGCTTTTATCACTGAACATTTCTTGCTAATCCCTTCTGGCCTGCAAAGTTTGTGTTCAGAAATCAGGTGACAGTCTTATGGGAGCTCCCCTGTAGGTAACTAGCAGCTTTTCTCTTGCTGTTCATAAGATTCTCTCTTTATCTTTAACATTTTAATTATGATAGGTCTTGGCTTGGACCTCTTTGGATTAATCTGGTTTGGGACTCTGCACATCCTAGACATTTATTAACTTCACCAGGTTAGGGAAATTTTCAGTTGTATTTTTTAATAATAGGTTTTCAATTTCTTTTTCTCTCTCTTCTTCTTGTATCCTTTAATGCAAATGTTGGAATTTTAAAATTTGTCCCAGAGTCTTCTTATACTGTCTACATTTTTGGGGTTTGTTTCTCTCTTTGATATTCTGATTATTTTTTCTTTGCTTTCTTATACTTCAAATCTCTGACTTGATTCCTGGATTCATCTACTTTACTGTTGGTTCCCTGTAAGTTATTCTTCATATTTAGTTTATCCTTCATCTCTGACTGTTTTAAAAATAGCTTCTTTATCCTTTTTTATGCTATTAAGTTCTCATCTAGTTCCTTGAGCATATGTATAACCATTTAAAAAAAAAATATTGTTGTTGTATTACATCCATCCCCTTGTTTTTTCATTGGATTAATCTGCTTTGCTTCCTTGCCTTAGTTGAGCACCCTTCTGTGTTAGGAGATTTGTGGAGTTCAATGTTGCAGTCTCCCAGATTTTCTCCACTTGCTATTCTTGGTGTGGCCTTTATTTGGGCTGTCTGGTTGTATTCTGGACCTGTGGGCTGCTCTCCTGCAGGTCTCTGCTGCCTCTGGGTTGTGCTCCCCTGAGTCCAGATGCTGACTGCTCCAATTCTTAGGGACCTGAAGACGTCTCATGCTCCCTATCCTATCCTCCAGCTGCTCTGGTACTTGAGAACACCATCAGCACTGCTCTCTACTCTTGTTGCCATTTTTTATCTCTAACCATTGTTTTGAACTCTGTTCTGGTGTTTCCTTGCTTCATTTCATTTACTGCTTTTTCTACATATTTCTCCTGTTCTTTTGGTTTGGACCTATTTGTTTGTCTCCACATTTTGGCTGTTTCCCTAAGTTTGTTTTTAAACATTAGACAGAGTTGTTATGTCTTCTGGACTTGGTATAGTAGCCTTGCGTAGTAGGTATATTTAGGGCCCATTGGTTCAAATCCCGAGTCACCAGAGCTGAGTACTTCATATGAGCCCTTGTTTGGGCCATGTGCACTGTCCTGTTATAGTTGTGCCTTGATTGCTCTTGGTAACAGTGAGGGGGTTGATCCACAGGCTGATTGGTTGTGAGGACTGGATATGACTATAGTAGAGAAACAGTTATTGTGTGTTCTTTGCATGCTTATAAAGAATTGGTCATAATATTATGTGTGGATTAATTTCTGGACTGCATGAGACTATAGCAGGAAAGCAGACATATGCTTATATGCCTGTTTTTATGCCAGACTCATAAACTGTTTCGAGTACTGTAGCTTTTCTTTAATAAAAAGATTTTATTTATTATTTTTAGAGAGAGGGGTAGGGAGAGAGGCAGAGAGGGAGAGAGACATCAGTGTATGGTTGCCTTTCATCTGTCTCCAGCTATGGACCTGGTTGGAGACCTGGCTTGCAACCTAGTTATGTGTCCTGACTGGAAATTGAACCAGCAACCTTTGGGTTCACAGGCCAGCACCTATCCACTGTGCCACCAGCCAGGACCTTGATTACTGTAGCTTTTTTTTTTTTTTTTTTTTTTTTTTTTTTTTTTTTTTTTTTTTTAAAGATTTTATTTTATTATTTTCAGAGAGAGAGGGGAAGGGAGAGAGGCAGAGAGGTTGAGAGACATCAATGTGTGATTGCTTTTTTTTACCTGCCTCCAACTACAGACCTGGCTGGAGACCTGGCTTGCAACTTGGTTATGTGCCCTGGCTGGGGAATTGAACTGCCAACCTTTGGATTATCAGGCCAGCACCTTATCCATTGTACCACCAGCCAGGGCTTTGATTATTGTAGCTTTTTAATGTATTTTGAAACCAGAAAGTGTGGTGTCTCCTTGTTAACAGTAGTTTTGGCAATTTTGCGGGTTTTTTTGTGGTTTCATATGAATTTTAGGATTTTTAAAAATTTTCTCTAAACAGTACCATTGGGATTTTGATAGACCATTGAATCTGTAGATTGCTTTGTGTAGAATGGACATTTTAATAATGTTAATTCTTTCAATCCAAGAATATGGGGTATCTTTCCATTTACTTATGTCTTCTTTAATTTCTTTCATCATTGCATTAAGGTTTTTAGTCTTTTCATTCAGTACTTTATTGTTTTTGATAGTATTGTTTTTGATAGTATTGTGGATAGTATTGCTCCTTAATTTCTCTTTCAGATAGCTCACTGTTAGTGTATGGAAATACAGCTCACTTCTGTATGTTGATTTTGTTTCATGAAACATTCCTGAATTTTTTAATTGGTTCAAACAGTTTTTGTGTAATCTTTAGGGTTTTCTGTATAAAAGATAATATAGAGTCCTGGCTGGTGGCTCAGTGGATAAGGTGCCGGCCTGCGAACCCAAAGGTTGCTGGTTTGATTCCCAGCCAGGGCAACATAACCAGGTTGCAAGCCAGGTCTCCAGCCAGGTCTGTAGCTGGAGTCAGGTGAAAGGCAACCATACATTGATGTCTCTCTCCCTCTCTGCCTCTCTCCCTTCCCCCTCTCTCTGGAAATAATAAATAAAATCTTAAAATAAAGATAATATATTTTGCAAACAGAGATGACCTCTTACTTTCATTTATCTTTCTTTGCTTATTATCTGTGTCATGTATTTCTAGTACTATGTTGAATAAGAATGATGAAAGTAGAAACTGTTTTCTTGTTCCTAATCTTATATGACTCAAAAGCTTTTTTGAGCCTTCTGCCATTAAGTATGATGTTAGCTGTGGATTTGTCATATATGGCCTTATTATGTTGAGATATACTTCATTTTCACTTTCCTGAGAGATTTCTATCATAAATGGATGCTGGACTTTGTCAAATGCTTTTTCTGCATTTACTGATATGATCATATCTTTATTTTTTATTGTTTATGTGGTGTAATAATTCATTTGTGGCTTTTGTACCAATAAGCATCCCAGGAATAAATCCTGCTTAATCATTGTGTATATGTATACTCTTTTAAATGTATTGCTGGATTTAGTTTGCTAACATTTTTGAGGATTTTTGTATCTATGTTTATCAGGAATATTGGTCATAATTTTCTTTTTTTGTGGTGTCCTTTTTTTTTGATTTTTTTGATTTTGGTATTAGGATAATGCTGGGCTCCTAAAATGGGGCTGTAATTGTTCTCTTCTGTTACTTGGAAGAGTTTAAAAAGGATTGATACTGATTTTATTTTAATATTTGGCAAATTTCACTAGTGAAGCTACCTGGTCCTGGACTTTTGTCCAATGGGATGTTTTTTGATTACTGATTCAATTTCCTTACTGATTCAGTTATTTGGTCTGTTCAGATTTTCTCCTTTTTCATGATTTAGTCTTGGGTTTGTATTTCTAGGAATTCATTCTAGTTTGTCCAATTTGTGTATAATTGTTCATAGTAGCCTTTGTTGAGCCTTTGTATTTGTGTAGCATCAAGTTGTAATATCTCCTTTTTCATTCCTTTTATTTATTTGAGTCATCTTTTTATTTTTTCTTGGTGAGTCTAGTTAAAGTTTTATCTCTTTTGTTTCCTTTTTTTTTTAAAATGAGGAAGCCCTGGCTGGTGTGGCTTAGTGGTATGGTGCTGGCCTAAGAACCCAAAGGTTGCTGGTTCGATTCCCAGTCAGGGCATATAACCAGGTTGCAAGTCAGGTCTCCAGCCAGATCTGGAGCTGGAGGCAGGTGAAAGGCAATCATACATTGATGTTTCTCTTCCCTTCTTCCTCCCTCCCTCCCTTTCTCTCTAGAAATAATGAATAAAATCTTTTTAAAAAATGAGGAACATAACCCTGGCTGGTGTCGCTCAATGGATTGAGTGCTGATCTGCAAACCATAGTGTTGTGGGTTCAGTTCCCAGTCTGGGCACTTGACTGGGTTGTGGGCTGGGCCTCCTGTTGAGGGTGTGCGAGAGGCAACCACATATTGATGTCTTTCTCTCTCTCTTTCTCCTGTCCTTCCTCTTTCTCAAAAAAAAAAAAAAAAAAAAAAAAAAAAATTGAGGAACATGAATGTACAACCCATGAACTCAGATAACATTATGGTGCTGGCCAGAGGAAGCAGAAGTGGGAGGTTTTGGGGAGAGGACATCTGGAATAGTGTTAACAATAAAATAGGGGAAAAAAAGACCCAGAGGGAATTAGGGGACCTGTTAGGGATCTCTTCAGCAATGCAGGTAAGAGATGATGATGACCTGGACTAAGATATTGGCTAAGGGTTATGGAGAGAGAATACTTTAATGCATTGTCCTTCTCTTTAATTTAGACAGTCAGGTGAGAGGTGATGACATTAGTGATAGTGAAAGGAAAGATAGGCACAAAAAACTCTGAAAATAAAATTGACAGGAAGAAAATAAGCTTTTAGTTTCATTGATCTTTGTATCTTAATCTTTTTTAATTTACTGTATTTCTGTTCTGATTTTTGTTCTTTCCTTTCTGCTAACTTTGGACCTTGTTTCCTTTTTTCCTGGTTCCTTGAGGCATAAAGTTAGTTTTTTTATTTCAGCTCTTTCTTGATTATTGATGTAGGAATTTATCAACATGTACTTCCCCTTTAGAACTGCCTTTGCTGAGTTCCATATGTTTTGGTAGGTTTTATTTCCATTTTCATTTGTCTCAAGGTATTTTTTTGATTTCTGCTTTGATTTTTTCTTTGACCCATCGGTTGTTCAGTAGGATGCTGTTTGACCTCTACATATTTGTAAATTATTAAAAAATGTCTTTCAATTACAGTTTATGTTTAATATTATTTTGTATTGGTTTTATATTTATAGCATAGTGGTTAGACAGTCATATATTTTACTAAGTAATCCCCCCAATATTTCAAGTACCCACCTGGCACCATCCAATAGTATATTATTATTGACAATATACACTGTACTTTACATTTTGTGACTATTCCATGACTACCAATTTGTACTTCTTAATCCCTTCACTTTAGTTTTCTTGTGATTTCTAATTTAATACCATTGTCAAAAAATATGCTTGATATGATCTCAGTCTTCTTAAATTTATTAAGATTTGTTTTGTAGCCTCACATATGACTTATCCTCGATAATGTTCCATGTGTGCTTGAGAACAATGTGTACTTTGGTGCTGTTGGATGGAATCTTCTATGAATGTGTGTTAAATTCACCTGATAGTTTAAGTCCAATATTTTCATATTGATTTATTGTCTGGATGATCTAGCCATTATTAAAAATGGGATATTATAGTCTACTGTTTTTGTGTTGCTGTCTATTTTTCCCTTCAGGTCTGTTAATATTTGCTTTATATACTTAAGTCCTTCCATATTGTGTTCATAAATACTTATAAATGTTATATCCTTTTGTTAGATTGACATTTTATTATTATACAATAACTATCTTTATCTTACAATATATTTTATTTGCTATAAGAATAGCTACCTCTATTTTGTTTTCTTTTGGTTGCCATTTGCATGGGCTATATTTTTTATCACTTCATTTTCAGTCTGTGTCCGTAAAGCTGAAGAGAGACTCTTGTAGGCAGCATGTACTTGGGTCTTGTTTGTTTGTTTTATCCATTCAGACATTCAGTGTTTTTTGATGGGATAGTTTAATTCATTTACATGTAAATAATAATTGATAGGTATGTACCTATTATTATTTTGTTAATTATTTTCTGATTGTTTTATAACTCCTTTACTCCTTTCTTTCTTGATTTTATGTAGTATATGCTTAGATTTCTGTCTTTTTATCATTTGTGTCTATAGTATTGGTTTTTCTGTTACCAGGAGCTGACATAAAATATCTTATACTCACACTCTGTTTTAAGAGGATAACAGCCTAACTTCAAATGCATACAAAAGTTTTACATTTTTTTACCCCTCAACATTTTATATATTTTTAAAAATACATTTTAAAAAATATTTATTAATTTTAGAGAGAGGGGTAGGGAGAGAGGCAGAGAGGGAGGGAGACATCTATGTAGGGTTGCCTTTTTTCACCTACCTCCAGCTACGAATCTGGCTGGAGACCTGACTTGAAACCTGGTTATGTGCCCTGGCTGGGGAAGCATTTTATGTTTTTGATATCATGATTCATACCTTTTAAAATACTGTGTGCATATTAACAAATTATTGTAGTCTTAATACTTTTGTACCTTTAAGCTTGACATTAGAATTATGACTTTCCTACCACCATTTCAATATTATTCTGAATTTAACAATATATTAACTTTACCAGAGAGTTTTAGCTTTCTTATGTTTTAATGTTACTAATGAGTATTC
This sequence comes from Noctilio leporinus, assembly GCA_004026585.1. Classification (NCBI taxonomy): domain Eukaryota; kingdom Metazoa; phylum Chordata; class Mammalia; order Chiroptera; family Noctilionidae; genus Noctilio; species Noctilio leporinus. Next base: position 71,857 of record PVIW01006353.1, on the reverse strand, counting down.
TTTCATTTAAGCTTAAAGAACAAATCTTGTAGTCCTGGTCTAGTAGTGATACACTCCTTCAGCTTTTGTTTGTTGGGACAATTCTTTATCTCTCCTTCAAATCTGAAGGACAGGTTTGTTGGGTAGAGTATTCTTGGCTTGCAGTTTTTTCAGTATTCTGAATATCTCATTCCACTCCCATTTGGCCTATAGTTACGTTGTAAAATCTACTGATAGTCCTATGAAGGTTCCCTTGTGTGTAATAATTTGCTTTTCTCTTGCTGCTTTGAAGGTTCTTTCTTTGTCTTTAACTTTGGAGAATTTAATTATAATGCCTGTGTGAATCTTTTCAGATTCATCATATTTGGAATTCTTTGGGTTGCCTAGATATGTGTGTTTGTTGCTCCATGTCCCTGCCCCATCTCAGGTTAGGGAAGTTTTAACCATTCTTTCTTTCTTTTCAAAGATTTTATTTTATTATTTTCAGAGAGAAGGGAAGAGAAAGAGGCAGAGAGGGAGAGAGACATCAATGTATGGTTGCCTTTCACCTGCCTCCAGCTACTGGCTAGAGACCTGGCTTCCAACCTGGTTATGTGCTCTGGCTGGGAATCAAACCAGTGACCTTCAGGTTCACAGGCTGGTGCCTTATCCACTGAGCGAACAGCCAGGGGTAATCATTATTTCTTAGTATAAGCTTTTGTCCCTTTCTCTCTCTTATTCTGGGACCCCTATGGTGGATATATGTATTGGTTTATTTGATGTCCTATAAGTCCCTTTTTCAGTTTTGTTTTTTTTTTTTCTTTCAATTTTCTTCTCTGGATGGATTCCGCTTCCCTGTCTTCTAATTTGCTGCTTTTGTTCCACTCAATTTAGGGTGCTCATGAACTCCTCTATTGAGTTTTTGGGTTAAGTTATTTATTACCTTTGCACTTTCTTTTTTATTTAATTTAATTTTATTGTTGTTATATTACATCCATCCCTTTTTTGCTCCCCTCTGTCCCCCTCCCCACCCACCCACTCACTCATTCCCACCAAAGTCAATCCCACCTGCTGTCCATGTCCATGGTTCCTTTATACTAGGTTCTTGTCTAAACTTCTCCCCTTCCTTGCCTCTTCCTCCCCCCTCTCCCCACCTCCCTTCCCCCTGACCACTGAAGGCCTATTCACTGTATTCATATATTTGATTCTGTTTTGCTTGTTGTTAGTTTTGTTCATTATTGTCCTGTAATGGGTGAGATCATATGGTATTTGTCCTTCACTGACTAGCTTATTTCACTAAGCATAGTACTCTCAAATTCCATCCATGTTGTTGCAAAGGGTAGGAGTTCCTTTTTACTTTCTGCTGTGTTGTATTCCATTGTGTAAATGTACCAAAGTTTTTTGATCCAGTCATCCACTGATGGGCACTTAGGCTGTTTCCAGCACTTGGCTATTGTAAATAGTGCTGCTATGAACATAGGTGTACATAGGTTCTTATGAATTGGTGTTTCAGGATTCTTTGGGTATAGTCCAAGTAGTGGAATTGCTGGGTCAAAATTCAGTTCCATTTTAGTTTTTTGAGGAAACCCCATACTGTTTTCCACAGTGGCTGCACCAGCCTGCATTCCCAGCAACAGTGCACCAGGGTTCCCTTTGCCCCACATCCTCACCAACACTTATTGTTTGTTGATTTGTTGATAATTGCCATTCTGACAGGTGTGAGGAGGTATCTTATTGTGGTTTTAATTTGCATCTCTCTGATGACTAGTGAGGTTGAGCATTCTTTCATATGCCTCTGGGCCCTTTGTATATCTTCCTCAGTGAATTGTCAATCTGTTCAGGTCCTTTGCCCATTTTTAAATTGGGCTGTCTGTCTCCCTGGTGTTGAGTCCCATTAGTTCTTTATATATTTTGGAGATCAAACCCTTGTCTGAGGTATCATCGGCAATTATGTTTTCCAGTACAGTTGGTTCCTTTTGAATTTTGCTGATATTTTCTTTAGCTGAACAGAAACTTTTCAATTTGATATAATCCCATTTGTTGATTTGTTCTTTGATTTCCTTTGCCCTTTGTGAAGTATCAGTAAACATAATTCTGTATAGGATATCCAAAAGTTTACTGCCTATATTTTTCTCCAGGACCTTTATGGTGGCACTGCTTAGGTTTAAATCCTTTATCCATCTTGAGTTTATTCTGGTGTATGGTTTAAGTTGGTGGTCTAGTTTTATCTTTTTGCATGTTGCTGTCCAGTTCTCCCAACACCACTTGTTGAAGAGACTGTTTTCACTCCATTTTATGTTCCTTCCCCCTTTGTTGAATATTAGTTGACCATATAGAGTCCTGGGTTAATTTCTGGGCTCTCTATTCTGTTCCATTGATCTATATGTCTATTCTTATGCCAGTACCAGATAGTTTTGATGACAGTAGCCTTGTAGTATTGTTTGAAGTCCAGTATTGTGATTCCTCCTACCTTATTCTTCTTTCTCAAGATTGCTGTGACTATTCATGGGCATTTTTGGCTCCATACAAATTTTTGAAGTATTTTTTCTATTTCTGTGAAGCCTGTCATTGATATTTTAATTGGGATTGCATTGAATCTGTAGATTGCTTTGGGTAGTATGGACATTTTAATGATGTTAATTCTTTCTATCTATGAACATGGTATATGCTTCCATTTATTTGTATCTTCCTTGATTTCTTTCTTCATTGTTCTGTAGTTTTCTGAGTACAGGTCTTTTACCTCCTTAGTTAAGTTGATTCCTAGGTACTTTATTTTTCTTGTTGCTATGGTAAATGGGATTTATTTTCTCGCTTCTATTTCTGTTGTTTCATTATTGGTATACCAAAATGCTTTTGATTTCTGGATATTGACTTTATACCCAGCTATTTTGCTAAATTTGCTTATTAGGTTGAGTAAGTTTTTGGTGGAGGCTATCAGGTTTTGTATGTACACTGATGATATCATCTGCAAATAATGACAGTTTGACTTCCTCCTTTCCAATTTGGGTACATTTGATTTCTTTTTCTTCTCTGATGGCTATAGCTAGAACTTCCAAGACAATGTTGAATAGAAGTGGAGAAAGCGAACAGCTTTGTCTTGTTCCTGATCTTAGGGGGAAAGCTTTCAGTTTTTGTCCATTAAGTATGATGTTGGCTTCAGGTTTCTTGTATATGGCCTTTATGATGTTGAGGTATGCTCCCTCTATTCCCATTTTGCTGAGGGTTTTATCATAAATGGTTGCTGCACTTTATCAAATGCTTTTTCAGCATCTATTGATACGATTATATGGTTTTTGTCTTTCACTTTGTTGATGTGGTGTATTACATTTATTGCTTTATGAATATTGTGCTATCCTTGCACCCCTGGGATAAAACCCACTTGATCATGGTGTATGATCTTTGTAATGTACTGCTGAATCCGGTTGGCCAATATTCTGTTGAGAATCTTAGCATCTATGTTCATCAGAGATATTGGCCTGTAGCTTTATTTCTTAGTTGTGTCTTGCCCTGGTTTTGGGATTAGAATAATATTGGCCTCATAGAAAGAGTTTGGGAGTCTTCTCTCTTGTTGAATTTTTTGGAATAGTTTGAGAAGGATAGAAGTTAGTTCTTTAAATGTTTGGTAAAATTCACCTGTGTATCCATCTGGTCCAGGGCTTTTTTGCTTTGGAAGATTTTAGATTACTTCTTTAATTTCACTAGTTGTTATTGATTTATTCAGGCTTTCTGCTTCTTCTGGGTTCAGTTTTGGTAGATTATACATTTCCAGAAAGTCTAGTCCTTGTGTTCATGTCTCTGGCTCTGTTTTGCTAGTTTGTTTGTTCATTAGTCTCCTGTATTAAGTTTAACTTTTGCTGCCTGGTTAATTTCTCTAAGCATGATACTCTGGAGTTCTATCCATTCTATTGCAAATGGTAAGAGTTCTCTCTTTCTTTTTGTTGCATAGAACTCCATTGTGTAAATGTACAACATTTTTTGATCCATTCATCCACTGAAGGACACTTAGGTTGTTTCCAGTACTTGGCTATTGTAAATAGCACTGCTATGAACAAAGGAGTGCATAGGTTCATCTGAATTGGTGTTTTAGGATTCTTTGGGTATAATACTAGCAGTGGAATCACTGGGGCATAAAGCAGTTCTATTCTTAGTTTTTTAGGAAATCCTATAATGTCTTCCATAGTAGCTGCATTTCCACCAGCAGTACACCAGGGTTCCCTTTTCTCTACATTCTTGCCAGCACTTGTTGTTTGTTGATTTGTTGATGACGGGCATTCTGACAGGTATGAGGTGGTATCTCATTGTGGTTTTAATTTGCATCTCTCTGATGGCTAATAATGTTGAGCATTCTTTCATGTGTCTATGGGCCCTTTGTATGTCTTCCTTGGAGAAGTGTCTGTTCAGGTCCTTTGCCCATTTTTTTAATTGGGTTGTTTGTCTCCCTTGTGTTGAGTCATATTAGTTCTTTATATATTTTGGAGATCAAACCCTTGTCTGGGGTGTCATTGGCATAAATGTTTTCCCATATACTTGGTTCCCTTTTATCTTCTTGATGTTTTCTTTAGCTGAGCAAAAACTTTTCAGTTTGATATAGTCCCATTCATTTATTTGTTCCTTTTATTTCCCTTGCCCTGGGATATATATCAATGAAAATTTTGCTGCATGGGATATCTGCAGGTATTTTCTTCTAGGGCTTTTATGGTGGCACTGTTAACGATTTAAGGCTTTTATCTGTTTTGAGTTTATTCTGGTGTGTGGTGTAAGTTAGTAGTCCAGTTTCATTTTTTTGCATGTGCCTGTCAAGTTCTTGGCATTCCACTTGTTGAAGAGGCTATTTGCATTCCATTTTATGTTCCTTCCCCCTTTGTCAAATATTAGTTGCCCATAGAGTCTTGGGTTTATTTCAGGGCTCTATGTTGTGTTCCATTGATTTGTTTGTCTGTTCTTGTGTCAGTACTGGACTGTTCGATTAGATGACTTTGTAATATAGTTTGATATTTGGTAATATGATTACTCCTACTTTGTTCTTTTTTCTCAAGATGTTGTAGCTATTCAGGGTCATTTTTGACTCCATATACATTTTTTAAATATTTGTTCTAAGTCTGTGAAATATGGAATTAGTATTTTAATAGGGATTGTGTTGAATCTGCAGATGGCTTATTGACATTGTAATGATGTAAATTCTTTCCAACTATGAACATGGTATGTGCTTCCATTTATTTGTATCTTCCTTAATTCTTAATTTCATTCCTCAGTGTTCTGTAGTTTTCCAAGTATAAGTCTTTTATCTCCTTGGTTAAATGTATTCTTATGTACTTTTTTTTTTTTGGTTGCTATAGTAAATGGGATTTGTTTTCTTATTTCTTTCTCTGATGTTTCATTGTTGGTGTGTAAAAATGCTTTCTATTTCTGGGTATGAACTTAGTACCCAGATATTTTTCCAAATTCACTTATTTGGTGTAGTGGTTTCTTTCTTTCTTTCTTTTTTTTTTTTTAAGATTTTATTTGTTTTTATTAAAGAGAGAGGGGAAAGGAGAGAGTCAGAGAGGGAGAGAGACTTTAATGTATGGTTGTCTTTTACCTGCCTCCCTCTATGGACTTGGCTGGATACCTGGCATGCAACCTGGTTATGTGCCCTGTCTGGGAATCGAAGCAGTGACCTTTGGATTTGCAGGCTGGTGGCTTATTCACTGTGTCACCAGCCAGGGCCAGGTTGAGTAGTTATTTTAGTGGAGTCTTGAGGATTTTCTATGTACAATATTATGTCATCTGCAAATAATGACAGTTTTACTTCCTCCCTTCCAATTTGGATGCCTTTGATTCCTATTTGTTATCTGATATCTGTGGCTAGATCTTACAAAACTATGTTGAATAGAAGTGGAGAGAGTGGACACCCTTGCCTTATTCCTAATCTTAACGGAAAGGCTTTCAGTTTTTGCCCATTGAGCATGATTTTGGCTGAAGGTTTCTCCTACATAGCCTTTATTATGTTGAGGTAAGCCCCGTCTATTCCCATCTTGTTGAAGGTTTTTATCATAAAAGGGTCCGTACTTTATCAAATGCTTTTTTGGCATCTATTCATATGATCATATGGTTTTTGTCTTTCACTTTGTTGATGTGGTGTATTACATTTATTGCTTTACGAATGTTGTGCCATCCTTGCACCCCTGGGATGAAACCCACTTGATCATGGTGTATGATCTTTTGAATGTATTGCTGAATCTGGTTTGCCAATATCTTGTTGAGAATTTTAGCATTTATGTTTATCAGAGATATTGGCCTATAGTTTTCTTTCTTAGTTGTGTTAACCTGGTTTTGGGATTAGAATAATATTGCCCTCATAGAAAGAGTTTGGGAGTCTTCCCACTTGGATTTTTTTGGAATTGGTTGAGAAGGATAGGAGTTAGTTCTTCTCCAAATGTTTTGTAGAATTCACCTGTGTAGCCATCTGGTCCAGGGCTCCTGTGTGCTGGGACTTTTTGATTACTTCTTCAGTTTCACTGGTTGTTATTTGTCTACTCAGGCTTTATACTTCTTCTGGATTCAGTTTTTACCCAGGTTGTCAAATTTCTTATCATGTAGTTGTGTATAGCAGTTTCTTACAATCCTTGGTATTTTTGAGGTATCAGTTGTGATTTCTCCTCTGCTGTTTTGGATTTTGTTTATTTAGGTCCTCCCTCTTTTTTTCTTGATGAGTCTGGTTAAAGGCTTGTCAATTTTGTTTATCTTTTTGAAGAACCAGCTCCTGGATTTATTAATTCTTTGAAGTTTTAGTTTTAGCCTTTAAGTCTCTTAATTCAGCTCTGATTTGTTTGTTTTCTTCCTTCTATTTGCTCTGAACTTTGCTTGTTGTTGCTCTTCTAGTTCTTATAACTTTATGGTTAGCTTGTTTGTATAAGTTTCTTTTGACCTTTTTTAGTTAGGTCTGAATTGCTATGAACTTCCCTCTGAGGACTGCCTTCTCTGCACCCCATAGACTTAGAGCTGTTGTGTAATCATTGTCATTTGTTGTCAGAAACTTTTTTATTTCCTTTTATTTTATTTGATAACATTGTCAACTAATTCATTACTTAATTGCATGTTATTCAGTCTCCATGTATTAGAATGTTTTTTTTTTGTTGTTGTTGTTGAGGTTGGTTTCTAGTTAGAAGCCATTGTAATCTGAGAAGATACTTGGTATAATTTCATTTTTCTTCTGTTTATAGAGGCTTGACTTGTGTCCTACCACGTGGTCTGTCTTTGAGAATGTTCCATGTGCATCTGAAAAAAGTGTGTATTTTGCTTCTTTGGGGTGAAAAGTTTTGTATATATCCGTTAAGTCCGTTTCATCTAGAGTATTGTTCAATGCCACGATATCCGGTGTTTTTTTTGTTGTTGTTGTTTTTGTCTTGTTTGTTTTGCTTGGAAGGTCTGTCCATTGTTGATAATAGGGTATTAAAATCCCCTACTGTTAGTATGTTGCTGTGGATATCCTTCTTGAAGTCCTCCAAGATTTTCATTACATATTTGGGTGCTCCTATGTTGGGCAAATATATATTTTCAAAGGTTGTATCTTCTTGGTGGATTGTTCCTGTAAGTATTATGAAATAGTCTTCTCTGTCTCTTTTTATGGCCTTCATCGCAAAATCTATTTTGCCTGAAATAAGTATTGCTACTCCAGCCTTTTTTTCATGTCCATTTGCTTGAAATACATTTTTCCTTTCCTTCACTTTCAGTCTGTGAAGATCTTTTGTTGTGAAGAAGGTCTCTTGTAAAGTGCATATATGTGGGTAATGTTTTCTTATCCATTCAGCTGCCCTATGTATTTTGACTGGTAAATTTAACCTGTTTATGTTTAAGGTTATTATTGACAGGTACTTCTTCGTTGACATTTCCCCCTTGTGTTCCTTTCTGTCTCTCTCTGTTTCTTCATTTTTTAAAAGCTGACCCTTTAGTATCTCTCACAATGCTGGTGTGATGGAGATGTAATCTTTTATCCTTTTCTTGTCTGGGAAACTCCTAATTGTGCTTTCCATTTTGAATGAGAACCTTGCTGGGTAAAGTATTCTTGGTTGCAGTCCTTTGTTTTTCATTACTTGGAGTATTTTTTGCCATTCTCTTCTGACTTGTGCTTCTGTTGAGGAATCTTTTTTTTTTTTTTTTTAATTTTTATTGTTGTTGTATTACATCCATCCCCTTTTTGCTCCCCTCCGTCCTCCTCCCCACCCATCCATCCCCCCTCCCAAAGTCAATCCCACCTGTTGTCCATGTCCATGGTTCCTTTATACTAGGTTCTTGCCTAAGCTGCTCGCCTTCCCTGTCTCTGCCTCCCCCCTCCCCCCAACCCCTTTGCCCCTGACCACTGAAGGCCTATTCACTGTATTGATATATTTGGTTCTGTTTTGCTTGTTGTTAGTTTTGTTCATTATTGTCCTGTAATGGGTGAGATCATATGATATTTGTCCTTCACTATGTTGAGAAATCTTTTGATAACCTTATCAGAACCCCCTTATTTGTTATTAGTTGTTTCTCTCTTGATGCTTTATGATTCTCTCCTTGTCTTTGAAGTTTGCCACTTAAATTATGGAATATCTTGGAGTGGGTCTGTTTTGGGTTTATCTTCATTGAGATCCTCCGTGCTTCCTGAACTTGAGCGACATTTTCACTCACCAGGTTAGTTTTCTATCATTACTTTTTCATACATGTTTTCCATTCCTTGTTTCTCTTCTCCTTCTGGTATCCCTATGATATGGATATTATTGCATTTCATGTTTTCTTGTAGATCTCTTAAAACCTTTTCATTCTTTTGCAGTCTTTTTTCATTTCGTTGCTCTGTCTTGAAATATTTGTCTATGTTGTCCTCCAGCTTGCTGATTCAGTCCTTTGCTTTCTCTAGCCTTCTGTTTATTCCTTCTATTGTATTCTTCAGTTAAGGAATTATGGTTTTCATTTTCTCCTGGCTCTTACTGGTAGTTTCTATGTCCTTTTTAATGCTGGTGTAGGTTTCAGTTCCTGTAGCTTCCCTGGACTTCTTTGTAGTTCCCCTGGAGTTGTTTGTAGTTTTCGTTGACCTCGCTGAGCTCATTGATCTTCACAATCATGATTATTTTGAACTCCATGTCTGATAGTTTGCTTGCCTCTATTTCATTTAGCAGTGTTTCTCAGGATTCCTCCTTTCCTTTTGGTGATGGTTTGTTTACTTTTCTCCCCATTTTTAGCTGTCCCTTCTTGTTTGCTTTTATTTTTTAGATTGGGCTTTTTTAGAGTCCCTGTTTTTATGGTGTGACCTTCTGATGTGTAGAGGTGCACTTTCTTTACTTACTGGATTCACCTCTGGTGACGTCAGATCATTCCATTTCAGTGGGCCTAGTCAGCCACTTACTTTGTGATAAAGCATACTCTTATGTTGTCTGTGGTTTTAAGGCCTTAGCTCCAGGGTAAGAAGACCTCTGCCCAGGACACAAAGACCTCCATCCAGGAGAGAGAAAAACACTTCTTGTTTGTTTACTGTAGTCTTGTGGGATTTATGAAAGTCTGGTTGGCATTTATAGCCAGGTGATCCATGGGTCCATCCTTCAGGCAGTAGCTGTACAAGTTAGAGCATGAGACATGTGAAGAAGATCCTTGCAAAGAGATCCTGGTGACCTGTTGTAGTTAACTGGAGGGAGAAGATTGGTGATGTGCCCACTCATTCTTTGGTCCAGGTAAGAGCACAATCAACCCCTAGATATGTGTTCATTAGTATTTGGACACTCAGGTAGTGTATTATAAAGTGTGCAGTGAAGCACTTTCCAGGGAAAGACAGGGATGGATGGTTTTTGCCTGCTCCTTATGTTTTGAGCCTTGAGAGGATAGCTGTGGTTAGTACTCCTGTGCCAACATCTTCTTCATTTGCTATAGTTCTGTGGGCCCTAATAGTGCTGGCTGTCAGAGCTATTTATTTTGGGGTCCCATTCCTCAGGGGTGAATTTTAAAAATAAGGATGACACTAGCTGTGCTGTTGAAACCCTTTACTTTCCAGGGATAAGCTGGGAGTTTGGGGCTTCCTTCTAACTGTATGGCACTGTGCCTGGAGTGAGATATGAAACAGTTTGTCTCCTTTCCTACCAATTTGGATGCAGGTATTTTCTCTTGCGTTATATGCAGGGATCATTGACTAGCTTTATAGATTTTTCTTAGAGGCAAGTTCCATGCATAGCTCTGCCTTCACTGTGTCCATGGGAGGAAGAAAATGGCTTTTTATGCTTTCATTTTGATAAAAAAACAAACAAAATAGAAAAAAATCTCTTTGGTTCCTTTGTTAATTTACCTTTCATGAATTATTTTTTAAAGGATTTTATTTATTATTTCCAGAGAGAAAGGAAGGGAGAGAGGCAGAGATGGAGAGAAACATCAGTGTATGGTTGCCTTTCACTTGCGTCCAGCTACAGTCCTGGCTGGAGACCTGGCTTGCATGTGCCATGTGCACGGCTAGGGAATCGAACCAGTGACCTTTGAGTTTGCAGGCCAGCACCTTATCCACTATGCTACCAAACAATTATTTGTTTTGAAAAATAATTATTTTAATATAACATGTAGTTATGTAAATGTTATTGGATTCTATCCTAGATGCAGGGGATAAATGATAAGGCTATAGAGATGACCAGGTAAAGGTGATTAAGAGAAAGAAATTAGAATGTCCTTTTATAAATGTTCTTGAGGGAAGGTCTTTCTGGTTAGAAATCAATTGCTGACTTGGAAGATGGAAGGGAGTGAATTATGTACATATATGGAATCAAATAGAGGGAAAGTGTTCCAGGTAACTAGAGAAGCAGTCAAAGACCTTGAGACATCACTTTCCTGATCTTTCTAAATCTAAGTATGCAGGAATTTTATCCAACAGCTGATGAGTTTGAAAGGCTCTTCAAATGGCTACTCTCTGATTGACACATGGGTCTTCAAAACAGATTCATGTAGCTCCTAACATAACCTTTATTATTCCACAGTAAGCACCAGGACTGAGGAGAGCAGAAGAAAATACTTGTGTTTTCTTGGTTTTTGTTGATGGCAAGCAAAGTGATACCTTTATTGTGTCTTTGAAATTTATAAAGCACTGTTAGGAGATGTAATCGTTTTATTCATGCTCAAAATTTTAATCATTGTATATATATATATATTTTTGTATAGTTGAAATAATATGCAAACACAACTTAGGGAGACATTGTTTTACTTTGTATATTGTTTTTGTATCTAAAAAACAATAGCAGATACATGTAGGAGTCTGGAAGTTAAGATAAATGGGAGAAATAGGCTGAGGCATAATGAAGCGAATGGTGGAGAAGGAAGAGCTATTATTTAACTTTGTTACCATATAAGAATGTGGGCCTAATTTTTAACTTATTTTCTAATTTTTCAAGAAAAGCCAGAAATTTGCAATTCTAGTATCTTCAGATTTTTAAATGTCATAAACTAACTAAAAGTCATTTAAAAAACATTTTACAGTTCAGACAAAACATTCATGGAGGCATATGTCCTATAAGTCACCAGTTTGCAACATTCTGGGATATAACACCATAATTAATTTTTACTTCCTTCTTCAAGGGATAGTGCAGATTATAAAGCTAACACAATGCTTCACTATTTCTGGGTACAAATTGTTTTAAACACACTATTGTACTACTGCTCTCCTTGTGTGGTGCTCAATATGTCTCTTCTCATGGTTTTAGGGTATGGTCAGACAGGTCCACTGTCTCAGAGAGCTGGTTATGATGCTGTGGCCTCTGCTGTTTCTGGTATGATGCACATCACAGGGCCTGAGGTAGGTATCCTTTCTTAGACTTTTCATACTAGGCCTATTTTACTAACTGGGCCTGTTAAGTAGGCTTAAGCTTGAGTTAATTTTAGAAAGAATTCAAGGAAAGTTGAATGACTTATTGAAAATGTCGATATGGCCTCAGAAAGTAACACTCTTTTTAAACAAGAAGCAATAGAGTGGTCAACATATTTTCTATATGTGTTATGCTGTTCAAACTGAACATAATCACCTTCATGTGATTTAGGAATATTGCTTTTGTGAAGTAGAATGGCTAACTAGACTAGTCCACAGACCTCCCATTTCTACCAGAGTGCCTTCATTTGGCATGGTACATACTGGAGGGTTTCTTTTTCTCTTTGGAATAATATAGGTGATTATGCATTTTAAAATTTAGCCCTGGCTGGTGTGGCTTGGCCCAGACCTGCAAATCCAAGGGTCACTGGTTTGATTCCTAGTCAGGGCAGATAACCCAGTTGCAAGCGAGGTCTCTAGCCAGGTCGCCAGCTGGAGGCAGGTGAAAGGCAACCATACATTGATGTTTCTCTCTTTCTTCCTCCCTTCCTGCCCTTCTCTCTAGAAATAATGAATAAAGTATTTAAAAAAATGTAAAAATAAAAAAATAAAAGATTTTATTTAAAATAAAAATAAAATTTACTACTAATATCTCCAGTAGAGTTGTGCCTGATTGTTATATGCATTAGATTCTGACAGTGAAGGAAATATTTAATTTTATAATAATCCTTTTTCATTGATGATAGGTTGAGAAGTTCCTAAAAAGTATATGGGTGGCCAAAATGTGGTTGGTTAGGTCAGACTCTTAGATAATGCATACTTGGGGAAACCAATAAGAAAGTAATTACATAAAGTAAAAAACAAACAAAAAAAAAGTTGTGAAAGCCCAGTAAATAAAAATACTAAAAGCCATTCATTTCCAAAACAAATTAGATTGGTTGTTTTAACAAACTGCAGTAGGTGTTTCTTCTCCAAATTACATTCTTCAATTAATTCTTCAGGAAGTATTGCTGAAGTGTTAGGATAAATAGGTGAAGCCATTTCAAGTCTTCTTTTTTATAGCCTTTATTTCTTTCTATTAATTTTATAGCAAGATTTGGATTTTAGTGACTTGAAATATAAGGTCTTTTGTACTCTCTTTCTCTGTTTATTTTCACAAGTCTTAGAAAAAATGTTTGTGGTGTTTCCTGAAAATATTCAATTGCACTGGTTGTTTTTCTATCCACTGAGAGAACAGAATATGGATATATCTTCCACTTCTTAATTCATTGACTGAATGAATGGTTATTGCACATATTTTTTCTGTATGCTGAGAAATGTGAAAGGTATTGGGGATTAATCAGACAATAAGTCAGGCATTGTCCTTAAGTGGGGAAAATAAACATTCATAGAAAATAAACATTAAATTCAAATGAGCTTTGAGAAAGAGAATGGGGTGCTACAATATATACATATAACAATATGTTTACTGGCTACCTAAAGCATTCTCTCATCTTTTAGAAAACACAGTTGGTAGTACACTTCCTCAATTTGTGAAATCCCATAAAAATTAGGTATAATTTACATACAACAAAGTGAAAAATCTTCAAATATGGTTCAATGGTATTTTACAAATATGTACACCTGGATAAACATCACCAGTTGAAGATATACTATATTTCTATCATCCCAAAAGTTCCATTATATCTCTCCCCCAGCAATGCCACCTTTTGTTAGAGATAACTGCTATTTTGTACTATTTTGACTTCTACTATAGACTAATATTTCCTATTCTTGAACTTCTGTAAGTATAATTCTATAATATGTATCTTTGTAAAAAATATTTTATTTATTTTTAGAGGGGAAAGGAGGGAGAAAAAAGAGGGAAAGAAACACTGATTGGCTGCCTTTCATATGCTGTCTAACTAGGGACTGAACCCACAACCCAGGCATGTGCCCTGACCAGGAATAGAACCAGTGACCCTTTTATTTGCCAAAAGTGCTCAACCAACCGAGCCACACCAGTCAGAGCTATTATATGTACTTTTTAATGTGTGGCTTCTTTTGCCCAACACACCATTTTTGAGATTCATCCAATTATTGTGCTTATCAGTGATGTGTTTAATTGTCTATATTCTTCCATTGTATAAATATACCACAATTTATCCATTGTTCTGTTAATCAAAATTTGAGCTATTGCCAGTTTTTATCTTTTATGAACCTATTTATGAACATTTTTTGAATGGCTTTTCTTGGACAAAGATACTAATTTTTCTTTGGTGGAGCAGATGAATCACAGGTTAGGTACCTATTTAGTTAACTTTAGTATACTTCCAGTTTCCCAAAATGGAACCAGTTTATACTCTATCAGTGATGTATGAGGTTTTAATTATCTTCACTGACTCTTGACAATCATAGTATTTACAATTTTGGTAGGTTTGTAGTCATTTTGGTAGGTTTGTAGTAAGTAGTATGTCATTGTGATTTGAATTTGTGTTTCCTTGGTGAGTAATAATGTGCATGTTTTTCATTTGCTTAGTGGCCATTGAGGATACATTTTTTTAACTATATGTTTGACTCTTTTAAAGTTTTAAAAATATAGTTGGAGTGTTAGCCTTTTTCTCTGATTTCTTTCTATAACCTAAATATAAGTGTATGTCAGACCTATGCAATACTGATGTTTTCTTCCAATCTATGGCTTACATTTTTACTATAAATAATTTGTTTATTTTTATAAACTTTTTTCAATTCCGTTGACATTCATTATTATTTTATATCAGTTTCAAGTATACATCATAGTGCTTAGAAATGTATATATGTATAATTTATGAAGTGATACTTTAATAAGTGTAGTAGTACTGACTTGGCAACATAAGTAATTACAATATTATTAACTGTAACCCCTGTGATGTACTTTACATCCTTGTCACTATTTTGGAACTACTAATTGTACTTCTTAATCCCTTCACCTTTTTCATCCAGTCCCCCAACCCCCTTTTATCTGTCAACCATCAGTTTGTTTTTGTATTAATGACTCTGTTTCTCTTTCTGTTGTTCATTCTATTTATTTATTAATTTTAGAGTTCAGATATAAGTGAAATAATATGGCATTTGTCTTTTTCTGACTGGCTTATTTCACTTAGCACAATACCCTTTGAGTGCATCTGTGCTGTCATAAATGGTAAGATTTCATTCTTTTTAATGGCTGGGTAATATTCCATTGAATATACCACAGCTTTTTTATTCAATCATGATAGCCATTTGGATTACTTTCATATCTTGGCTATTGTAAATAATGTAAACAAAGGGGAGCACATATCCTTTCAAATTTGTGTCCTGGGTTTCTTCAGGTATATACCCAGAAGTGAATTGTGTCATAAGGCAGTTCCATTTTTAATTTCTCAAGGACCCTTCATACTATTTTTCATAGTGGATATACCAATCTGCTTTTCCACTGACAAGGTTTCCCTTTTATTCACATCTACACCAAAACTTGCTGTTTGTGGATTTACCGATGATAGCTATTCTGTCAAATGTGAGGTGATATCTCATATCAGTTTTAATTTGCATTTTTCTGATTATCAGTGACATTGAGTACCTTTCCATATATCTGTTGGCCATCTATATGTTGAAAAGTGTATTTAGTTCCTCTGCTCATTTTTTAATTGGATTGATATTTTTCTAATGTTGTGTAAGTTGTTTATAAACTTTGGATATTAAGCTTGGCAGAGGTATCATTGGTAAATATGTTCTAGGGAATGAGGATTCTTAGTGGTCAGTAGTCCTTCTATAGAGGCTGGTATTGTTGTAATTTTTTAACTCTCTCCAAATAATGTGACAAGAATTAGGAGAAATTATTTGTATTTATCACTTTATTTAAGTTATTTCTTAAATTATTTATTTAGTTTTCTGTTACAGTGGCCTAATATAGTTTGATATCAGGTACTGTGATTTCTCATAGTTTGTTCTTTCTCAAGATTGCTGAGGCTATTATGGGTCATTTTTGGCTCCATATGAATTTTTGAAGTATTTGTTCTAGATCTGTGATATATATCATTGCTATTTTAATAGGAATGGCATTGAATCTATAAATTGCTTTGGGTATTATGGACATTTTCATGATGTTATTTCTTCCCATCCATGAACATGTTATATACTTACATTAATTTGTGTCTCCCTTAAATTCTTTCCTCAGTGTTCTATAGTTTTCCAAGTATAGGTTTTTTACCTCCTCAGTTAAGTTTATTCCCAGCTACTTTATATTTCTTGTTGCTATAGAAAGTGAGATCTTTTTTTAAAATTTAATTTTATTGTTGTATTACATCCATCCCCTTTTTGCTCCCCTCTGTCCCCCTCCCTACCCACCCATTCACCACCAAAGTCAATCCCACCTGTTGTGCATTTCCATGATTTCTTTATATAGGTTATTGTCTAAACTGCTCCCCTTCCTTGGCTCTTCCTCCCCTCTACCCCCAACCCCCTTCCCCCCAACCACTGAAGGCCTATTCACTGTGTTCATATATTTGGTTCTGTTTTGCTTGTTGTTAGTTTTGTTCATTATTGTCCTGTAATGAGTAAGATCATATGCTATTTGTCCTTCACTGACTGCCTTACTTCAGTAAGCATAATACTTTCTAGTTCCATCCATGTTGTTGCAAAGGTTAGGAGTTCCTTCTTTCTTTCTGCTGTGTACTATTGCATTGTGTAAATGTACCAAAGTTTTTGGATCCAATCATCCACTGATGGGCACTTAGGCTGTTTCTAGCACTTGGCTATTATAAATAGTGCTGCTATGAACATAGGTGTACATAGGTTCTTATGAATTGGTGTTTCAGGATTCTTTAGGTATAGTCCAAGTAGTAGAATTGCTGGATCAAAAGTCAGTTCCATTTTTAGGTTTTTGAGGAAACCCCATACTGTTTTCCACAGTGGCTGCACCAGCCTGCATTCCCAGCAACAGTGTATGAGGGTTCCCTTTGCCCCGCATCCTCGCCAACACTTGTTGTTTGTTGATTTGTTGATGATTGCCATTTTGACAGGGGTGAGGTGGTATCTTATTGTGGTTTTAATTTGCATCTCTCTGATGACTAGTGATGTTGAGCATTCTTTCATATGCCTCTGGGCCCTTTGTATATCTTCCTCAGTGAGTTGTCTGTTCAGGTCCTTTGCCCATTTTTAAATTGGGCTGTCTGTTTCCCTGGTGTTGAGCTGCATTAGTTCTTTATATATTTTGGAGATCAAACCCTTGTCTGAGGTATCATTGGCAAATGTGTTTTCCCATACAGTTGGTTCCCTTTGAATTTTGCTGGTGTTTTCTTTAGATGAACAGAAATTTTTCAATTTGATGTAGTCCCATTTGTTGATTTGTTCTTTTATTTCTTTTGCCCTTGGTGAAGTATCAGTAAACCTATTTCGGTGTAGGATATCCAAAAGTTTACTGCCTATATTTTTCTCCAGGACCTTTATGGTGGCATTGCTTATGTTTAAATCCTTTATCCATCTTGAGTTTATTCTGGTGTATGATGTAAGTTGGTGGTCTAGTTTTCTCTTTTTGCATGTTGCTGTCCAGTTCTCCCAATACCATTTGTTGAAGAGACTACTTTCACTCCATTTTATGTTCCTTCCCCCTTTGTTGAATATTAGTTGACCATATAGAGTCCTGGGTTAATTTCTGGGCTCTCTATTCTGTTCCGTTGATCTATATGTCTATTCTTATGCCATGTCCAGACAGTTTTGATGACAGTAGCCTTGTAGTATTGTTTGAAGTCCAGTATTGTGATTCCTCCTACCTTATTCTTCTTTCTCAAGATTGCTGTGGCTATTTGTGAGTGTTTTTGGTTCCATATAAATTTTTGAAGTATTTTTTCTATTCTGTGAAGTCTGTCATTGGTATTTTAATTGGGATTGCATTGAATTTGTAGGTTGCTTGGGGTAGTATGGACATTTTAATGATGTTAATTCTTCCCATCCATGAACATGGTGTATGCTTCCATTTATTTGTATCTTCCTTCATTCTGTAGTTTTCTGAGTATAGGTCTTTTACCTCCTGAGTTAAGTTTATTCCTAGGTACTTTATTATTCTTGTTGATATGGTAAATGGGATTTGTTTTCTTGCTTCTATTTCTGATGTTTCATTATTGGTATACAAAAATGCTTTTGATTTCTGGATATTGACTTTATACCCAGCTATTTTGCTAAATTTGCTTATTAGGTTGAGTAAGTTTTTGGTGGAGGCTATCAGGTTTTGTAGGTACACTATCATATCATCTGCAGATAATGACAGTTTGACTTCCTCTTTTCCAATTTTGATACCTTTGATTCCTTTTTCTTCTCTGGTGGATATGGCTAGAACTTCCAAGACAATGTTGAATGGAAGAAGAAAAAGTGGACAGCCTTATCTTGTTCCTGATCTTAGGGGGAAAGCTTTCAGTTTTTGTCTGTTAAGTATGATGTTGGCTTCAGGTTTCTCGTAAATGGTTTTTATGATGTTGGGGTATGCTCCCTCTATTCTCATTTTGCTGAGGGTTTTTTTTTTTTTTTTTATCATAAATGGTTGCTGTACTTTATCAAATGCTTTCTCAGCATCTATTGATATGATCATATGGTTTTTTTCTTTCAATTTGTTGATGTGGTGTATTACATTTATTGATTTACAAATGTTGTACCATCCTTGCATCCCTGGGATGAAACCCACTTGATCATGGTGTATGATCTTTTTAATGTACTGCCGAATGCAGTTGGCCAATATTTTGTTGAGAATTTTAGCATCTATGTTCATCAGAGATATTGGCCTGTAGCTTTCTTTCTTAGTTGTGTCTTGCCCTGGTTTTGGGATTAGAATAATATTGGCCTCATAGAAGGAGTTTGGGAGTCTTCCCTCTTGTTGTTTTTTTTGGAATAGGTTGAGAAGGATAGGAGTTAGTTCTTCTTTAAATGTTTGGTGAAATTCACCTGTGTATCCATCTGGTCCATGGCTTTTGTGCTTTGGAAGATTTTGGATTATTCCTTTAATTTCACTAGTTGTTATTCGCCTATTCAGGCTTTCTGCTTCTTCTGGGTTCAGTTTTGGTAGATTATACATTTCTGGAAATGTGTCCATTTCATCCAGGTTGTCATAATTTTTGTCATATTGTTGTTTGTAGTAATTTTACAATCTTTTGTATTTCTGAGGTATCAGTTGTGATTTCTCCTCTGTCAGTTCTGATTCTGTTTATTTGAGTCCTCTCTCTCTTTTTCTTGATGAGTCTGGATAAAAACTTGTCAATTATATTTGTTTTTTCAAAGAACCTTCTCCTGGACTTGTTGATTCTTTGAATTGTTGTTTGAATCTCTGAATTATGTAGTTCTGCTCTGATCTTGATGATTTCTTTCCTTCTACTTGCTCTGGGCTTTGTTTGTTGTTGCTCCTCTAGTTCTTGCAGCTTTGTGGTTAGGCTGGTTTTATAAAGTTCTTGTGACCTTTTTAGGTAGGCCTGTATTGCTATGAATTTCCCTCTGAGCACTGCCTTTGCCTTGTCCCATAGGTTTTGGGCTGTTGTGTGTTCATTGTTATTTGTTTCCAGAAACTTTTTGATTTTATCTTTGACCTCATTGTTAACCCATTCATTACTTAAAAGCATGTTATTCAGTCTCCCTGAGTTGGAGTGTTTTTATTTTTTTCCCTTGAGATTGGTTTCTAGTTTCAAGCCATTGTGATTTCAATTTTCCTGTATTTGTGGAGGCTTGTCTTGTGACCTATCATGTGGTCTAATTTAGAGAATGGTCCATGCATATTTGAAAAGAATGTGTATTTTGCTTCTTTGGGGGAAAAGGCTCTGTATGTATAAGTTAGGTCCATTTCCTCTAAAGTGTTGTTCAATGCCACAATATCTTGATTGATTTTTTCTTCAGAAGATCTGTCCATTGTTGATAGTGAAGTATTAAAATCCCCTGTTATGAGTGTGTTGCTGTCTATATCCTTCTTGAAGTCCTCCAACATTTTCCTTATATATTTGGGATGCCCTATGTTGGGTGCACATATGTTTACCAGAGTTATATCTTCTTGATCAATTGTTCCCTTAAGTATTATGAAATGTCCTTCTTTATCTCTTTTTATGGCCTTCACGATAATATCCATTTTGTCTGAAATAGGTATTGCTACTCTAGCCCTTTTTATATATTTATTTGCTTGATATATATTTTTCCATCCCTTCACTTTCATTCTGTGTTGATCTTTTGTTCTGAGGTGGGTCTCTTGAAGACAGCATATATGTGGGTCATGTTTTCTTATACATTGGGCTACCCTATGTCTTTTGATTGGCACATTTAATCTGTTTACTTTTAAGGTTATTATTGGTTGATACTTATTTATTGCCATTTTCCCACTTTGGACCTGTATTTTTCTTTGGCCTCCCTGTTTCTTCTTTTTTTTTTACAGCAGACCCTTTAGCATTTCTTGCAATGCTGGTTTGGTAAAGATGTATTCTTTTAGTCTTCTTTTGTCTGGGAAACTCCTTATTTCTCCTACCATTTTGAATGAGAGCCTTGTTGGGTAGAGTATTCTTGGTTGCATGCCTTTGTTTACCATTACTTGAAATTCTTTTTGCCATTCCCTTCTGTCTTGAGTTGTTTCTGTTGAATAACCATTTGGTAGCCTTATTGAAGCCCCCTTATATGTTATTTGCTGTTTTGCTCTTGATGCTTTTAGAATTCTCTGTTTTTGAAATTCGTAATTTTAATTATAATGTGCCTTGGAGTTGGTCTGTTTGGGTGTATCTTCATTGGGACCCTCTGTGCTTCCTGAACTTGAGTAAAGTTTTCACTCATCACGTTAGGGAAATTTTCTCTTATTACTTTTTTTTTAACAGGTTTTCCATTCCTTGTTTCTCTTCTCCTTCTGGTATCCCTATGATACGGATGTTATGTTTCATGTTGTCCTGCAGCTCTCTTAAAACCTCTTCATTCATTGAACCTTTTTTCATTCTCTTGTACTGTCTTGGAATATTTTTCTCATTGTCCTCCAACTTGCTGATCCGGCCCTCTGCTTCCTTTAGCCTGTTGGTTCCTTCTACTGTATTCTTCAATTCAGAAATTGTGTTCTTCTTATCCTCCTGGCTCTTTCTGATAGTTTCTAAGTCCATTTTTGATGCTGATGTAGCTCTCAGTAAGTTCCTTGTAACTCCTCTGGAGTTCTTTGTAGTTCCCCTGGAATTGTTTATAGTTTTCTTGGAGCTGGCTTAGTTCATTGAGCTTCTCTTTCATCATTGTTTTGAATTCCATATCTGATAGTTTGTTTTCCTCTTTCATTTCGTGATCTTTCTGGGGATTCTTCCTTTTTTTTTGGTATGGACTAATTCTTTTGTCCCCCATTTTGGGTGTCTGTTGTTCACTTTTTTGTTTTTTGTTTTTGGATTAATCTGCTTTGCTTCCCTGCCTTTGTGGAGCACCCTTCTGTGTTAGGAGATTTGTATAGTTCAGTGTTGCAGTCTCCTAGTTTTCCTCAGGTCGTTTTTGGTGTGGCCTTTATGTCATTAACTTAGGCTCTCTGTTTGTATTTTGGATTGGTTTATATGTTGCTCCTTTCTTTCCAGTTGGCTGATTGAAAGACACTTTTTCTATCCTTTCTCATACACTGTTTTTTAGCTGATCCTAAAACAGACCCACCAGTCCAGGCAAAATAACTAGACCTTCAGAGTTATTTTTCTCTTTTAATCCCCCTTTCTACTGCCTATGAACATAACTATATACCCATACCCTCCAAGGTAACCCCTGTGCTTAATCATACCCTCAGCTGCAGCTGAGCCTGTCTTAATAGGGATGCAGATATATTAAGTCTGCTGTAGGAGGGAAAAAAATGATTGACTAAAGTATAGATAATTTTGAAGGATGCTGAAGAGTAGCAAAGGTAGAAGGGATATGAGAGAGAAATTTGTTTTCTCTCTATTGTACTTATCTATTCTGTAGAAATGAAGAGAGAGAGAAAATTAGAAAGCCTCAAGTACGAGTGAAAAATACAAGCCTATATATCTAGTTGCCGCATCTACCTCCCTGTTCATCCTTAATGATCCCCAGTTGGTCCAGGTGGAGCCAGGACCTGTGTGCTTTTAGCAGCAAAAAAAAAAAAAGAAAAAAGAAAAAAGAAAAAAGAACAAAATAAAGAAGGGGTTTAGGTGATTGGGGAGGGAAGGAATACTTGGATTGAGGACTGGGAGTGGGTTGTATCAGGAGAGTGTGTAGACTTTAAATCAAGAGTAGGAGGAGTGTCTTGGGTATTTAGGGAGATTGAGATAGGGAAGGAGTAAAAATATGTGAGTTGGGATACACTATGGTATAAATAGTGTTTACTTCAAATGCACTAATTTTGAGGGTTGAAAGTAACTTTTGAAAATGATATATTAGGGAATAATAGTTTATGTTGCTTTCTGTGTAACTGAGGTGCTTGAGATTAGCAGTGATCCATTTCCCGAGTCTGCCTTGTTTTCTTGGTCAGGTCTCTGCATTCTACAGTCTACCTGTGTGGTCTTGGAGTAGCAAGGCCTATGGTTGTTATAGTCAGGGCTGATTCTGTGTGTCAGTCCCCAGGTAGGTTGGGGCTCCAGTAGACTAGCTGGGTTTCTGTGCTGCTGGTGTTTTGGGGCCCTCCCTTCTCTCACTGGTTCTGTGTGAAGACCTGCAGGGTGCTTCTGTAGTGTCTATGGCTGCTCCTCTCCCTCCAGCTCTTGGAGGAGGTTCCTGCCTGCAATGGGCACCTGGCTCCAATGCTGGGTGGCCTGCAACCTTGCTGGCTTCTGTGATGGCTGGCCATACCTCCCCACCCCCCAGCTCCTGGAGGAAATAGCCCCTGTCTGCAAATAGCACCTGGGGCCCCTGGGTGAAGGCTAACCCTCGAGGCAGTCCAGCTCTTTGAGGAGTTTTTCACCACTGCCTCTGTGATGAGTGCCTGGCTTCCAGAGGGTCCTCAGCACAGCCTGCTGGCTAACACTACTCCTCCAGCTCCTCCAGGAGGCCTTTGTTGCCTGCCGGAGGGCAGGGGGGAGGTATGCCAGTTGTACCAGCTACAAATTCCTGGTGAGCAGTTTGGGGTTTCAGTGGGAGTCTGTGTGCTGGTGTGGGTGCGTGGGGCTGGGCCCTCCCCATCACTGGGGCTCCAAGCCACTCTCTCCCTGGTGGTGCAGCGGCAGTACTTCAAGTTTTGTGGAAGCCTGCTGCCAGTGGGGGTGTGTGGCATTGGGCCTCCCCCGTCACAAGGGCTCCAAGCTGCCCTTTCCCTGATGGCGCAGCCACCTGTTTTCTGTCCTCTCACCACTCCTGCTGGTGCACTTCCCCTCTCCTCTACTCCTGCTCCCAAAAGGTCTTTTCTCCTCTGCCTCTGGCCCAGTGAGAAGCTTCCTCTCTGTCTCCTGGGCAAGTCTCCCACACAGTCCCTCCCCTGCAGGAGTTCAATTCCTCGTTCCTTCCTGCATTTTCACTCACTGCCCACACTTCACTGCTCAGATTTCTAGTCACCAGTGAGTCAGCAGCTGGCTTCAGTTAGGGATGCCATTCTGGGTAGAGCCACCACTGCCCAGAGCCAACCTCAGCCCGCAGGCTGTTTTGGAACTCTCTCACCTGCTTTCCTTTAGGTCTCTGCAGCCTCTGGGCTGTGCTCCCCTTAGGCCAGATGCTGACCGCTCCAATTCGCAGGGACCTGCAGACGTCTTGTACTCTCTATCCTATCCTCCAGCTGCTCTGGTACTTGAGAACAGCATCAGCACTGCTTTCTACTCTCGCCATCTTTCCTCTCAAAATGGACTTTTTTATGATGTTAATTTGTCCTATCCATGAACATGGTATATATGCTTCCATTTATTTATATCTTCATTAATTTATTTCTTTAATGTTCTGTAGTTTTCTAAGTATAGGTCTTTTACCTCCTTGGTTAAGTTTATTACTAAGTATTTTTTCTTTAGAAGATTTTATTCATTACTTTTTAGAGAGAGGGGAAGGGAGGGAAGAAGAATGGGAGAGAAACATCAATGTATGGTTGCCTTTCACCTACCTGCAGCTACAGACCTGGCTGGAGACCTGGCTTGCAACCTGGTTATGTGCCCTGTCTGGGATATTGAACCAGCAACCTTTGGGTTCACAGGCCAGCACCTATCTCCCAAGCCACCAGGCAGGGTGGTACTTTATTTCTCTTGTTGCTACAGTAAATGGGATTTTAAAGATTTATTTATTTACTATTTTCAGGGAGAAGGGCAAGGAAAGAGGAAGAAAGGGAGAGAAACATCAATGTATGGTTGCCTTTCACATGCTTCCAGCTAGGACCTGGCTGGAAACCTGGCCTGCAACCTGGTTTTGTGCCCTGACTAGAAATTGAACCAGCAACCTTTGATTTCAAAGGCTGGTACCAATCCTCTGAGCCATCCTGCCAGGGGTTTTAAAGGGATTTGTTGTTTAGTTTCTATCTCTGATATTTCCTTGTTGGTGTACAAAATTGCCTTCAACTGCCGGATATTGACTTTGTATCCAGCTATTTTGCCAAATTCACTTATTAGATTTAATAATTTATTGGTTGAGTCTGTCGGGTGTTCTATGTACACTATCACATCATCTGCGAATAATGACAGTTTTACTTCCTTCCTTTCCAATTTGGATGTGTTTGATTCCTTTTCTTGTCTGCTTGCTGTGACTAGAGCTTCCGGTACTATGTTGAATTGAAGTGGAGAGAGTGGACACCCTTGTCTTGTTCCTGATTTGAAGGGGAAGGCTTTTAGTTTTTACCCACTGAGTATGATGTTGGCTGCAGGTTTTTTGTATATGGCCTTTGTTATTTTGAGGTATGCTTCCCTTATTCCCATCTTGCTGAGTGTTTTTATCATAAAAATGTGCTGTACTTTATCAAATGCTTTTTTTTTTAGCATCTATTGATATGATCATGTGGTTTTTGTCTTTCATTTTGTTTATGTATTATGTTATGTTTATAGATTCGTGAATGTTGTATCATCCTTGCATCCTGGATGAATCGTATTTGATCATGTTGTATGATCTTTTTAATGTATTGCTTGATCCAGTTTGATTGACACATTTTTTTCCATCCCTTCATTTTCAGTCTGTGTAGATCTTTTGTTCTGATGTGGGTCTGTGATAGACAGCTTTCTTGTCTACTCAGCTATCCTATGTATTTTGATTGGTGTTTCCAATCCATTTACATTTAAGGTTATTATTGGTAGGTACCTTTTCATTGTCATTTTCCCCCTTTGTACCTGTGTTCTTCTGTGTCTCTCTCTGTTTCTTCATTTTTTTAAAGAAGACCCTTTACATTTCTTGCAATGCTGGTTTGGTGGAGATGTATTCCTTTAGTCTTCTTTTGTCTGGGAAACTCCTTATTTCATCTTCCATTTTGAATGAGAGCTTTGTTAGGCAAAGTAGTCTTGTTCTAGGCCTATATTTTTCATTGCTTGAAATATTTTTTGCCATTTCATTCTGGGTTATAGTGATTCTGTTGAGAAATCATCTGATAGCCTTATCAGGGCTCCCTTGTATGTTATTACCTGTTTGTCTCTTGCTGCCTTCAGGATTCTCTCTTTATCTTTGAACGTTGCCATTTTAATTATGATGTGTCTTGGAGTGGGTCTATTTGGGTTCATCTTGATTCTGATCTCCTGTGCTCCTGTATTTGTTGAACTTTTTCTGTCATCATTTTGGGGAAGTTTTCTGTTATTACTTTTTCAAATAGTGTTTCTATCTCTTGTTCCTCCTCTTCTTTTTGTGGTATATTTATGATATAGATATTATTGCATTTCATTTTTTCCTGCAGCACTCTTAAACCCTCCATTCTTTTTCAGTTTTTTTTTTTTTTTCTTTTTCATTTTATTGCCTTCTCTGGGGCTTTTTTCCTACTTTGTCCTCCAGCTCACTGATCTAATCCTCTGCTTTATCTAGTCTGATTTTTGGTTCCTTTTACTCCAATCCTCTGCTTTGTCTAGTCTGATTTTGATTCGTTTTACTGTGTTCTTCAATTCAAATTGCATTCTTCATTTACTCCAGTTGCTTGTTGATAGGTTCTGTGTCATTTTTCAAAAATTTTATTGTTGTTGTATTACATCCATCCCCTTTTTGCTCCCCTCTGTCTCCCTCCCCACCCACCCATTCCCCCCAAAGTCGATCCCACCTGTTGTCCATGTCCATGGTTCCTTTATACTAGATTCTTGTCTAAGCTGCTCCCCTTTCTTGCCTCTGCCTCCCCCTCCCCCCTCCCCCCAACCCCTTTCCCCCTGACCACTGAAGGCCTATTCCTTGTATTCATATATTTGGTTCTGTTTTGCTTGTTGTTAGTTTTGCTCATCAGTGAAGGACAAATATCATATGATCTCACCCATTACGGGACAATAACGAGCAAATCTATGTCATTTTTTAATTTTTTAGATTTTATTATTTTCAGAGAGGGGGAAGGAAGAGAGTCAGAGAGGGAGAGAAACATCAATGTATGGTGGCCTTTCACCTACCTTCAGCTAAGGACCTGGCTGGAGACCTGACTTGCAACCTGGTCACGTGTCCTGGCTGGGAATTGAACCATCGACTTTTGGGTTTACAGTCCAGCGCCTATCCATTGAGTCACCAGCCAGGGCCTCTAGGTCTTTAATTCTGGTGTAGTTCTCAGTAAGTTCCTTGTAGCTTCCCTGAAGTTCTTTGTCATTTCCTTAGAGATCTTTGTAGTTTTCTATGATCTCACTGAGCTCATTGAGCTTCCTTATAACTCTTCTCTTGTCTTTCTATATCTTCAATTGGTCTGACTTGACCTCCAGTCTTTGTGGTGTGATTTTTTACGGTAGGTGACAATTTCTTTTCTTTCTACATCTGCCCCTGGTGATGTCTGATCATGTCCCATTGTGGGCCTAGGCAGCCTGTTGCAGGCTGTTCACAGCCATTCATAGTTTTTGGCAATATTTTTCAGTTGTTAATTTATTCAATCTGTAATAATCAGGCAGGCTTAAGCATTCAGGATAGGGTTTAGTAATTCCTGCAGGTGGGGCTATTGCTTCCCCTCAGGCTGTTGCCACTTGTAGAAGAGTCATTGCTTGTGCTAGACAGCTCCTGCAGCATGTGGGGTGATTCAGCACTGGGGGTCTGTCAGTTTCTCCTTCATTTCCTCCCCAAAGTCAACACCCCGACTCTTCTCAAGCACTAAGACCACTCTGTTCTCCTGCTTGAGCTCAGGCCAAGTTGATGAAAATGAAATTTTATGTGTTTTCCACTTAAGAAGCTCTTCATATTGCTTTCTCAGGCTGTCAAAAACAAAACAAAACAAAAAACAAAACAAAACAAACAGAAAAGACAAAGATGCCACTTTTCACAGCTGAACGCTATCTGATTTACTCTGGGCTCTGATTTTGTAGGCTGGGTTTAGATACTACAGTACTCAGTGGGAACCCTCAGTACACTGAAATATATCTCCGTACCTTCAGCTGCCACCTGTGGCCACCCAGCTGGCCATCTTTCATCTCCTCTGCACTTTGAACCAGACATATTGTGAGAAATTGATTTCTTCTGCCGGTCTATGGTAATACGCTTCTCTCCAGCTAGTTAGTGTTTAGTTGGTTATTCTAGACGATTTCTCCACATTTAAGTTGCTCTATCAGATTGGTCCTGGTAGGAGGTTACTCTTCTGCTGTCTTGAACCTGTATCTGTTTTTTAAAAATGTGTTTTATGTTTTTGATTCTTACATTTAAGTCTTTAATCCATTTTGAGTTTATTACGTGTATGGTGTGACAGTAGTCTATTTTTATTTCCTTGCATTTATCTCTTCAATTTTTCTCAGCACCATTTATTCAACAGACTTTCTTTACCCCATTGTGTGTTCTTGCCCAGTTTGAAAATGCTAATTGACCACATAGGCATTGGCTTATTTCTGGGTTCTCTGTTCTGTTTTGTACATCTCTCTGTTTTTTAATGCCAATGCCAGGTCTTTTGATTACTAAGGACTTGTATATAGTTTGATATCAGGTAGGATGATAACATCAACTTTGTTTTTCTTTCTCAAGATTTCTGAAGTTATTAAGAGTCTCTTGTAGTTTCATATACATTTTTGGATTATTTGTTGAAGTTCTGTGAAATATGCCATTGGTATTTTAATGGGAATTGCACTGAATCTATAGACTGCTTTAGGTAGTGTGGACATATTTTAAAAATTTGCATTCATATTTTATTGAATAACCATCAATTTTATTTATTTATTTAAATTAATTTATTGTTGTTGTATTACAATTGTTTCATTTTTATCCCCATTGCTCTCCCCTGCCCCACCACTCTATCCCTCTCCCACAGTCAATCCCCACCTTGCCATCTATGTCCAATTGGTCAGCCATACTAGTTCCTTGACTTAACCCTTTACCCTTCTTTCCCCACTCCTCTGGTCTCTTCCTTATTTCCATGCCTTTTGTGCCATTCTACTTATCTGTGCTTTGTTCATTACTTTCCTGTATTAGGTGAGATCATGGTATTTGTCTTTGCCACCTGGCTTATTTCACTACGTATATACTCTCCAGTTCCAACCATGCTATTGCAAAAGTTAGGAGTTCCTTCTTTCTCTCTGCTGTGTAGTATTCCATTGTGTAAATGCACCACCATTTTTTTTTTTGTTTTTGATCTAGTCATCCAGTAATGGGCACTTAGGCTATTTCTAGCACATGGCTATTGTAAATGGTGGGGCTATAAACATAGGGTTGTATAGGTTCTTCTGAATTGGTGTGTCAGGATTCTTCAGTTACAGTATTTGCAATGGAATTGCTGGATCAAAGGGCAGCTCCATTTTTAGTATGGACACTTAATGATGTTAATTCTTATCAATGTACATGGTATATGCTTCCTTTTATTTGTATTTATTTTCATTTTCTTTCTTCAGTATTGTATAATGTTTTGAGTACAGGTCTTTTACATTCCTGGTTGAATTTGTTACTAGGTATTTTATTTTTAAATGAAATTTTATTCCTCTTTGTTTTTAATTAAATTAAAAAAATATTTTATTTATTATTTCCAGAGAGAAAGGAAGGGAGAGAAGCAGAGAGGGAGAGAAACATCAATGTATGGTTGCCTTTCACCTGCCTCAAGCCACGGACCTGGCTGGAGACCTGGCTTGAAAGCTGGTCTTTTGCTCTGGCTAGTAAATGAAATTTTATATGGTGTTGTTTTCTTAGTTTCACATTCTGATAGCTCATTATTGGTGTATAAAAATGCAACCAGTCACTGCAGTGCATGTAAGGGTGCTTATGTTCTTTCTAATTAGTGTTTTGGATTTCCTCAGATACATTTCTAGAAGTGGGATTGCTGAATCAAAAAGCAGATAAATTTTTAATTTTTTGATGTATACCCACACTACTTTCCAGAGTGGCTGCAACAATCTACACTCCTACCATCAGTACAAAAGAGTTCCCCTTTCTCCACATCTTAGGCAGCACTTGTTTATTGATAACTGGTGATAGCTGTTGGTTAGATGTGAGGTGTTATCTCATTGTGGTTTTAATTTGCATTTCTGTTATGATTAGTGATGTTTGAGCATATTTTCATATGTCTGTTGGCCATTTGTACGTCATGTTCAGAGAAGTGTCTGTTCAATTTAAAAATCCATTTTTATTTATTTTTATTTTTATTTTTTTTGGTTGTTCTTAACTTTTGGCTATTGTAATGTTACAATAAACTTTAGCATACACATAAAAAAAATAAAAATCCATTTTTAAATTGGATTTTATTTTTTGGTGTTGAGTTTTGTAAGTTCTTTATAAATTTTGGATATTAACTCCTTATCAAGTGTATCAATGATATGTTCTTCCTTTCTATAGGTTGTGTTTTTATTATGTTGATAGTTTCCTTTGCTGTGCAAAACTTTTTTAGTTTGATATAGTTCCATTTGTTTATTTTTATTTGGTTTCCCTTGCCTGAGGAGATATAGCAGATAAAATATTGTATGAGCAGTATTCAAGATTTTACTGCCTATATTTTCCTCTAGAATTTTTATGGTTTCTCATCTAACATTTAAGCCTTTAACCCATTTTGAACTCATTCTTTTGTGTGATGTAAGAAGGTGGCCTAGTTTAATTTTTGTTCATGTATCTGTCCATTTTTTCTGAACAATATATATTGAATAAACTGTCTTTAGCCTGCTGTATGTGCTTGTTTCCTGTGTTGAATATTAATCAACTATAAGTGTTTGAGTTCATGTCTGTGCTCTCTATTCCATTGATCTATGTGTCTTTTTATGCCAGTCCTATGCTGTTTTGATTACTATTACCTTATAGTATGATTTGATATTAGCATAATTCTTCCAACTTTGTTCTTCTTTATCAGGATTGCTGCCTTTGTCTTTTGTATGTTTTTCTTCTTGTCTTTAAGTTTTGCCAATTTAATTTTGATGTGTCAAGGTATGGGCCTCTTTGGATCAATTTTGTTTGGGTGTCTGTGTGCACTGACTAGACTTGTGTACCTTTTCCCTTCACCAGGTTAGGGAAATATTTGGTCATTATTTCTTTAAATTGTTTCTTTAAATAATGACCAAATAATGGTTCTTGATCTCTTGCTCTCTCTTTTCTTTTTGTGGTACATCTATGATGTGGATGTTCTTACACTTTAAGTTGCTTTGAAAGTCCCTTAAAATATCCTCACTCTCTTATTCTTTATTCTGTTTATTGCTCTTGGGTGTTCATTTCTATTTTGTCTTCCAAATTGCTGATTTGATTCACTGTTTCATCTACCATACTGTTTATTCCTTCCAGTGTGTTATTCATTTCAGAAATTGCATTATTTATATCTGACTGGTTCTTTTTATGGTTTGTATATTTTTTCATCTTGTTTGAGAATCCTTAAAAACATTACTTTAAACTCTATATGTGACAAATGGCTTACCTTCACTTCATTTCATTTAGTTCTTTTGGAGAATTCTCTTGTTCTATCATTTGGAAATCTGTTTCTTTGTCTCCCTATTTTGGCTGCTTCTCTTTTTATGTAGTAGGTAATATACAAAGACTGTAGTACAGTTCTATGTCAGATGTTGCCTGTGACTGGCCCTGGGCAAGCTGTTTCGAGATATCAATAATCCAAAGCTTGTGATTCCCTTGCTGTCCCTGGGTTCACATGGAAAGGATCAACCTACTCAGCAAGGCTGGCTTTTACAAACATTGGTCCCAGGGGAAGATAAACAAAAGTCTCAAAACACCTCTGTTTGTCTTTGCCTGCATGGTGCCTATTAGGCTTAGTCACTAAAGAGCCTCCAGCTGTACTCCCCATTAGGGCTATTCCTCCACAGGGTGTGACAAAATGGATTCCTTTTTATGGGGCTATTCCCCCATGGTCATGCCTCATGGAGGGAGTGTTCTCCCCCGAAAAGGTGTCTTCTGCAATATGGGGAATGACTGGGCACTGACATCCTGGTGGTTAACCCTTCAGCTCCCCTCAAGGAGTCACCAAACCCAGAATCTCCTCATGCAGTTTTAGTCTACTCTTCCTTCTCTCTACTGGAGCCCAGATAAGAGGTGGAAAACAAAATTTAGTGTTTTCAGTTTTGAATAGTGTAGTGGTGTCTGTAGTGGTGTACTATTCTCTGGTAGACAGAAATTCTGCTGCTTTACATAGGCAGATATTACTGGGAGTCTTTCCCCATTCTGCTTCTCTAGTCTGGGTGACCAGGCTTGGTGTTTAGACCCTCACTTCCCAGGGGAATCCCCACCCTCAGCTGAGATATGCCCTTGGGACTTTAGTTGCCTCTAATGCAGCCCAACCAACCCTTTCACGCCTCTGCACTTCCTGTCTCAATGTGATTTCTACTACAAGTCCTTGGTTATAAGGCTTCTCTCTAGCTAGTTCAGCTGTTAATTGAGGATTATTTTTCTATAATCTCCTTGGAGGAGATTAGTATATCTTCCACCTAATCTACCACCAGATTGGGTTTAGGTATTTTTATTAAATCAAATACTATTGGTATATTTGCCAATTATTTCCATGCTTATAAGGAAATTAGGCCTGTTTTTACCCCTGAAAGAGCTTTCTATCCATCATGGAAAAACAAAGATAAGGGTGAACCCCAAAAACCAGAATTATATTCTGGAAGGTGAGCTCCTTATAGTACAGGCTGCCTCCACTAGCTGTGTTCTAAGAAAACTTCTGTATCAATGTACCTGCTGGTGTTGTTGTTTGAGGCTGTGTTCGGCTTCAGTGAAATTTTAAAGACTCTTTCAACACACATGCCCATTTCATGATGGGTGATTTATGAGTGCACCTGCCCACAATGTGCTGAGCAAATTTTTGACCAAAATCAGCATGACCTCCCCACCCTGTGCCCCAATCAGTTCCTGAGCAATGTTTTTTTATTTCCCCAGATGAAAAAAGTCCTCAAATGGAAATGTTTGCCTGATGTGGAAGAAGTGAAACAAAAAATTGTAGAAGCACTAAAAGGCATCATAATTGATGAGTTTAAAAACTGGTTTGAGGCCCTGGCTGATAGCACAGTGGCTAGGGCATTGGCCTGCAAACCCAAAGGTCTCTGGTTCGATTCCCAGCCAGGGCACATAACTGGGTTGCATGCCAGGCTCCAGCCAGGTCTGTAGCTGGAGGCAGGTGAAAGGCAACCATACGTTGATATTTCTCTCCCTCTTTGCCTCTCTCCCTTTCTCTCTCTCTGCAAATAATAAAATCAAACAAAACAAAACAAAATGTTTTGAGCAGTTGAAAAAACATCTTGATAGGTGTATTGTATCAAATAG
The DNA here is from genome assembly GCA_004026585.1 of Noctilio leporinus. Lineage (NCBI taxonomy): Eukaryota > Metazoa > Chordata > Mammalia > Chiroptera > Noctilionidae > Noctilio > Noctilio leporinus. Next base: position 39,429 of record PVIW01006353.1, on the reverse strand, counting down.
AAAGTACTTTGAAGGTGACCGAAGTTTAAACATGTAAGAATAAATACAGAATTTTTTATAAATAAATTCCATTTTTTGGAGGATCCACCCTTGTACTACTTTAACTTTTTCCTTTTCAACAGATTGACTCATATAAGTTCATATTCAGTTATTTTCTGTTTTAGTGTGAACAAGGTAACATATTTAGAAGAACTCTAGACATGTTTAAACAATATTTTGTTTGGTTTAGTTTGGTTGGTAGGGTGTAGGGTAAAAAATTTATTGGATATACAGTAAATATAAATATATTCTTATCACCAACAGATACAATAGTAGTTTGTGGTATTTCTTTAATTTGTTTTTGTACATGTTATATACAGTTTGTTCTTATATTTGACCTCTGAATATTTTAGAAATCATATGATGGTTTTAATTCTAAGTTTTCTCTGTTTTTTTTTCAACCTAACTCTTAAATCAGGATGGAGATCCAGTTCGTCCAGGAGTGGCCATGACTGATCTTGCCACTGGCTTGTATGCATATGGAGCCATTATGGCTGGATTGATAGGAAGGTATAGAACTGGAAAAGGACTGTTCATTGACTGTAACCTACTCTCATCTCAGGTACCATTTCAAATAACATTTTAGATAGTGGAGTGCATTTACCTGGGTTATACTTTTTTATGTACCATCCAATTGTCATGTTTGAAAAAGTGAAAAACAAAAAATGCGAAAAGGAAAAGCTGTTTTGTATAAGGGTATTTGTTTTTATATTAAAATAAATGTACTAAGATTTTTTTTGTATATTGTTATTATTATTGAACTAGATTTTTGTTTTTTGGGATGACACCCTACCTGATGAGCCACACTAGTCAGAGCTTGAACTAGACTTTTGGCAGTGTTTATTAGAATAGATCTATTATAAGGGTACAGGTGTTTTTATTTTATTACCATATAAGTTCTGTAACATATTTTGACCAATGTTTCTTCACCATTTTTGTACTATCTACCCTTTTGCAGAAGGTGAAGTCTGTTGACCTTTTCTCATAATTAATTTTTTCATGTTTTTAAAAACATATTTTATTGATTTTGCGATTACAGTTGTCCCAATTTTTCCTCCTTTGCCATCCTCCACCTGGTTCCCCCACTTCACACTGGCAATGCCCTTCTTAGTTCATGTGTCATGTGTATAAGTTCTTTGGCTTCTCCATTATCTCTATTATTCTTAATATCCCCTTGTTTATTCTATAACCACCAATGTGTATTTCTTTCTTTTATTTCACATCCAGACAATTCATCATCTGTCAGCCTCTCAAATCATATTAATACAAAATTTTCTTTTCATTATTTCAAAATGCTATGTTAATTCATTTGTTTAAAAAACTACTTTTTTAAAGTAATACCAGTTGCAGTATTACTAAACACATGAACAAATGCATTACACACATATGTATTTTTACAAATGTTACACCAGAAAAAATATTTGTAGTCCTGTGACAGTGTCTAATAACATGATTTAAGCATTCATAAGTTAAAGTTGGTTCTTTCCCATTCAACTATCCTACGTGTTTTGATTGGTGCATTTAATTGATTTACATTTAAGGTTATTATTGATAGGTTTATTCATTATAATTTTTTCCTTTTGTACCTGTGTTTCTCTGTCTCTGTTTCTTCATCTTTTTAAAGCGGACCCTTAAATATCTAGCAATTCTGGTTTGGTGGAAATGTAGCCTTTTAGCCTTCTTTTGTCTTGGAAACTCCTTATTTCATCTTCCTTTTTGAATGAGAGCCTTGCTGGGTAGTCTTGTTTGTAGGCTTTTGTTTTTCATTGTTTGAAATATTTTTTGCCATTTCCTTCTGGCTTGTAGGGTTTCTGTTGAGAAACACTACAGTTGATAGCCTTATTGGAGCCCACTTGTATGTTATTAGCTGTTTCTGTCTTGGTGTTAGGATTTTCTTTTTATCTTTGAATGCTGCCATTTTAATTATGATGTGTCTTGTAGGCCTGTTTGGGTTCATCTTTATTGGGAGCCTCTGTACTTCCTGAACTTGAGTGACATTTTCACTCAAGTTAGGGAAGATTTCTGTCATTTTTCATGCGGGTTTCCTATCCCTTGCTCCTCTTCTTCGCCTTCTGATAACCCTATGATGTTGATATTATTAGTTTCATGTTGTCCTGCAGCTCCTGTAAAACCTCTTCATTCTTTTTCAGTCTTTTTTTCATGCTGTTGCACTGTCTGGGAATTTTTTTTCTACATTGACCTCCAGCTCACTAATCCAGTCCTCTGCTTTCTATACTCTGCTTTTGATTCCTTCTACTGTGTTCTTCAGTTCAGAAATTGTATTCTTCATTTCCTCCTGACTCTTATTGATAGTTTCTATGTCCATTTTAATGCTGGTGTAGTTGTCAGTTCCTTGTAGCTTCCCTGGAGTTCTTTGTTGTTCCCCTGGATTTGTTTTTAGTTTTTCTTTGAACTGACTAAGCTCCTTGAGCGTCTCTGCCATCATTATTTTGAATTCCATGTCGATAGTTTGCCTCTATTTCATTTTGCACTTTTTTTCTGGGGATTTCTCATTTCCTTTTGATGAGAGTTTCTTTGTCTCCCGATTTTAGATGACTCTTATTGTTTGTTTTTTCTTTTTAGATTGGTCTGCTTTGACTTCCTTACTTCATGCCATGACCTTCTGTGGTGTAGAGGTGTACTTTTTTTATGTCCTGGATCCACCCCTGGTGACATAAACTCCTGTCCTAGTTTGGGCCTAGTCAGCCTTTTGGAGCCTACCAGAGATCCACTGTTTTTGTGTCCTTCTGTTTTTAATTCAATTAATGTGTGATTAGCTGTCAGGTGTAGGCACCACTAGATGTGACAGATTAATTCAGTTATACTCCAATCAATCTGTGATTAGGGGTCAGGTTTAAGTACCATTTGGAAGGGCAGATTAATTCAGTTATTAATCCAATCAATCTGTGATCAGCATCAGGTTTAGGTACCTCTGGGCTAGGCAGATTAATTCTTGTCAATGGGGCTTCCCTTCCCTTCAGGCTAGCTACTGCCACTTGTAGAATAGTTGTCTGCCTGGTGTATGGGGGATGGGTCACCACTGGGACGTTGTGGGCTGTTCCCTCATTTCTCTCCTCAAAGTCACGACCCCAAACTCTTCTTAAGAGTCTCTAGGTCACTCTGCCCTCCCTCTGCTGGAGACCAGGGTAAGTGGGTGCCAAAGTATTTTCATGCTTGGTGCCTTTAAAGAACTCTCTTCTCTTTTAAGCTGACTAAACCTGATGGCCTTTTGCTTTTCACAGCAGGGTGCTGTTTTACTTTCAGCTTTGTTGGTGTTGTCAGGGAAGCCCAGTTGGGGGTTTAGAACCCATCCTTCTCAGGTGGAACCCCTGGCTGCTACAAAATAGTGATCTGATACTTGTATATACTATGAAGTGATCACTGTAATATCTAGTTGATATAGATCACCACACATAGTAAGAATTTTTTTCTTGTGATGAGAACTTTTAAGATCCATTCTTTCAGCAACTTTCAAATATACAATTCAGTAATATTAATTACAGTCTCCATTATTGTACATTATATCCTCATTGCTTATTTATAGCTGGAAGTTTTTACCTTTAGACCTACCCCCTTTTGCCCACCCTCACCCCCTGACTCTCTCAACCACTGATCTGTTCTCTGTATCTATCAGCTTGATATTTTTAAAATAAAAATAGGTTTTTATTTTAAATTTTATTTATTAATTTTTAAAGATTTTATTTAATATTTTTAGAGAGAGGGGAAGGAAGAAAGGCAGAGAGGGAGAGAGACATCAATGTATGGTTGCCTTTAATCTGCTTCCAGCTATAGACCTGGCTGGAGACCTGGCTTGTAACCTGGTTATGTGCCTTGGTTGGGGAATCGAACCAGCGACCTTTGGGTTCGCAGACCAGCACCTTTGGAGCCAGGGCTCCAAATATGTTTTTAGATTATGCATGTTAATAAGATCACAGTGGTATTTGTCTTTCTGTCTCTTGAGTTATTTCACTTAGGGTAATGCTTTCAAGCTTCATTCATGTTGCAAATGACAAAATTTCCAAATTCCTCTTCTTGGCCTAATAATATCCCATTGTATACTATTTTATAATATCCCACAGTTAACTATTGAACAACATGGGATTAAACTGTTATTTATATTTATATTAAAAACTTATATTTGTTTTTGTTTTTTTTCCCAATAAGTTTACAGCTGGCTTTCCATATGTCTTGGTTTTACATCTGCAGATTCAACCATTCAGGAATTGAAAATAGCATTGTCTTTTTTTTCCACTTTAAATATTTATTTATTTATTTATTTATTTATAAGAGGGAAAGTGAGGGAGAAAGAGAGACAGAGAAACATGGATACAAGAAGGAGTCATCGATTGGCTGTTTTCTTCATGCAGCCTGACTAAGGATCAAACCTGTAACCTAGGTGTGTGCCCTGACTATGAATTACACCTATGGTCTTTTGGTTTGCCCAATCAACTGAGCCATGCTGGCCAGGACTAAGTAATTTTTTATTTTAAAAATGAAGTTAATATACAATATTATATTAGTTTTAGGTGTACAATCCAGTGATTAGACATTTATGTAACTTGCAAAATGATCACCCCGATAAATCTAGTACCCATCTGACACCATACATAGTTACTACAATAGTATTGACTGTATTTCCTATGCTGTACTTTACATCCCCATGACTATTCTACAACTATTACTCTGTACTTCTTAATTCCTTTACCATTTTCACACTCCACAATGCTCCTGTCACCTGTCAAATGTCAAAACGTTTTCTGTATCTATTAGTCTGCTTATTTATTTATTTTTTATTTTAGATTCCACATATATGTGACATTACATGGCATTTGTTTTCCTTTTTCTGATTTATTTTACTCAGCACAATACCCTCTACATCTACCCATGTTGTTTCAGATGGTGAGATTTCATTATTTTTTATGGCCAAATAATACTTCATTGTATATATGCATCACTTCTTTATCCATTCACTTATTGTTGTACAGTTAATTTTCTTCCATATCTTGGCTATTGTAAATAATGCTTCAGTGAACACATCAATGTGCAGTGTATGTCTTTTCAATTTAGTATGTTGGGTTTCTGTGAATAAATAGAAGTAGAACTGCTGGGCCCTTCTTTGTCTCTCACTATATAGTCTTTGTTTTAAAGTCTATTTTGTCTAGTATAACTATTGTTACCCTAGTTTTTGTTTGTTTGTTTCCATTTTTATGAAATAATTTTTTGTCTCTTTACTTTCAGTCTGTGTGTCTTTTGATCTGATGTGAATTTCTTATAGTCAATATATGTAAGGATCTTTTGTTTGTTTGTTTGTTGTTATCTGTTGAGCCTCCATATGTCCTTTGATTGGAGCATTTGCATTTGCATTTAATTATTTATAGATTTGTATTTAATGCCATTTTATTATTCATATATTAAGCATTTTTTATTTTATTGAGCTTAGTGAGAGAAGAGATTGAGATTGAGAGAGAGAGAGAGAGAGAGAGAGAGAGAGAGAGAGAAATCGATTTGTTTCACTTACTGATGCCTTCATTGGTTGCTTCTTGTTTGTGCCTTGACTGGAGATCACACCTTCAACTTTGGCTTAATGACACCCTAACCAGCTTTGCTACCTAGCTAGGACCCATTGGTCATATTTTTAAACATTAAAAAAAAATTTTTGTTCATTGTTTTTAGAGAGAGGGGGAGGGGTGGGGAGGAAGAAAGGGACCGAAACATCAATGTATGGTTGCCTTTCACCTGCATCCAGCTAGGGACCAGGCTAGAAACCTGGCTTGCAATCTGGGTATGTGCCCTGACTGGGAATTGAACCAGCAACACTTGGGTTTTGCCCAACCAACTGAGTCACACCAGCCAAATCCTGATTTTTCTTTTTTTTTACTTAATTTTAAAGAAATCCCTTTAACATTTTTTGTAATACTGGTTTGGTGGTGATGGACTCCTTTAGCTTTTTCTGATCTAGGAACTTCATTATCTGTCCTTTGCTTGTAAATGATCACTTTTTTGGGTAGAGTAGTCTTGTTTGTAGGCCCTTACTTTTCATCACTTTGAATATTTCTTGCCCAGCCCCTTTGGGCCTGCAAAGTTGACTGCCTAATGGGAGATGCCCGTAGGTAACTAACTGCTTTTCTTTTGCTGTTCTAAAGGTTCTGTCTTTGACTTTAAACTTTGGCATATTAATTATGATGTATCTTGGTGTGGATCTCTTTGGGTTCATGTTGCTTGGGACTGCATTTATGGACTTGTATATCCATTTCCTACACCAGGTTAGGTAAGTGTTTTGTGATATTTTCCACATAGGTTTCAATTCTTTGCTGTCTGTCCTCCTTCTGGCATCCCCATGATGTGAATGTTGGTATGCTTGAAGTTGTCTCAGAGGCTCTAGTATACTATGCTCATTTTTATTTATTTATTTTTGCTGTTCTGTTTGAGTTTTCTGCTGTATTATTTTCAAAATAATATTTTGAAAATATTATTTTCAAAAAAATGATTTGCTGATTCTATTCCACTGTGTTTCCCTGTAATGTAGTTCTCATTTCAGTTAATGTAGTCTTCATGTCTGAAAAGGTTCTTTTTTAATGCTTTCTATATCTGTTTTTATGTTTTTAAAAAATTTTATTAAATTTCATTTAATTGTTGTTGTATTACATCCATCCCCTTTATCCTTCCTTCTGTCCCTTTCCCCACCCACCTACACCCCACCAAAGTCAATCCCACTTCTTGTCCATGTACAACCATGTCCATGTTTCTTCCATGCTAGTTTTTTCACTAAACTGCTCCCCTTCTTTGACAACAACACCCACCACTCCCTCCCCTGTCCCCTCTGCCCACTGAAGGTTATTCATTGTATTCAGGTATCTGGTTCCATTTTGCTTATTTGTTTGTTTTGTTCATTATTATCCTGAAATGGGTGAGATCATATGGTATTTGTCTTTCACTGACTGGCTTATTTCATAAGCATAATACTTTCCAGTTCCATCCTGCAAAGGTAATGAGTTCCTTCTTTCTTTCTGCTGTGTAGTATTCCATTGTGTAAATGGACCAAAGTGTTTTGATCCAATTATCCACTGATGGGCACTTAGGCTGTTTCTAGCACTTGGCTATTGAAAATAGTGCTGCTATGAACATAGGGGTACATATGTTCTTATGAATTGGTGTTTCAGGGTTCTTTGGGTATAGTCCCAGTAGTGGAATTGCTGGATCAAATGGCAGTTCCATGTGAAGTTTTTTAAGGAAACTCCATACTGTTTTCCATAGTGGCTGCACCAGCCTGCATTCCCACCAACAGTGCACCAGGGTTCCCTTTTCCTCACATTTTCACCAACACTTGTTGTTTGTTGATGATTGTCATTCTGACAGGTTTGAGGTGGTATCTTATTGTGGTTTTAATTTATATCTCTCTGATGACTAGTGATGTTCATTCTTTCATATGCCTCTGGGCCCTTTGTATATCTTCCTCAGTGAGTTGTCTGTTTAGATCCTTTGCCCATTTTTTAATTGGGCTGTCTGACTTCCTGGTGTTAAGTAGCATTAGTTCTTTATACATTTTGGATATCAAACCCTTGTCTGAGATATCATTGGCAAATATGTTTTCACATACAGTTGATTCCCTTTTAATTTTGTTGGTGTTTTCTTTAGCTGAACAGAAACTTCTCAGTTTGATACACTCCCATTTGTTTATTTATTCCTTTATTTCCTTTGCGCTTGGAGAAGTAACAGTAAACATATTTCTGTGTAGGATATCTGAAATTTTACTGCCTATATTTTTCTCCAGGACCTTTATGATGGCACTGCTGATGTTTAAGTCCTTTATCCATCTTGAGTTTATTCTGGTGTATGGTGTAAGTTGGTGGTCTAGTTTTATTTTTTTGCATGTTGGTGTCCAGTCCTCCCACCACCACTTGTTGAAGAGACTGTTTTTACTCCATTTTATGTTCCTTCCCCCTTTGTTGAATATTAATTAACCATAGAGTCCTGGGTTTATTTCTGGGCTCTCTATTCTGTTCCATTGATCTCTATGTCTATTCTTATGCCAGTACCAGATAGTTTTGATAACAGTAGCCTTGTAGTATTGTTTGAAGTCCGGTATTGTGATTCCTCCTACCTTGTTTTTGTTTCTCAAGATTGTTGAGATTATTCCTGGGCATTTTTGAAGTATTTTTTCTATTTCTATGAAGTATGTCATTGCTATTTTAACTTGGATTGTACTGAATCTTTATATGGCTTTGGGTAATACGGCCATTTTAATGATGGTCATTCTTCCCATCCATGAACATGGTATATGCCTCCATTTATTTGTATCTCCCTTAATTTCTTTCATCAGTGTTATGTAGTTTTCTGAGTATAGGTCTTTTCCCTCCTTGGTTAAGTTTAATCCTAAGTACTTTATTTTTTTTTGTTGCTATGGTAAATGGGATTTGTTTTCTTGCTTCTATTTCTGATGTTTCATTATTGGTATACAAAAATGCTTTTGGTTTCTGGATATTGGCTTTATATCCAGCTATTTTGCTAAATTTGCTTATTAGGTCCAGTAAGCTTTTGATGGAGTCTGTTGGGTTTTGTATGTACATTGTGATGTCATCTGCAAATAATGACAGTTTGACTTTCTCGTTTCCAATTTGGATTCCTTGGATTCCTTTTTCTTGTTTGATTTCTATGGCTAGAACTTCCAAAACAATGTTGAACCGAAGTGGAGAAAGTGGATAGCCTTGTCTTGTTCCTGATCTTAGGGGGAAAGCTTTTAGTTTTTGCCCATTGAGTATGATGTTGGCTTCAGATTTCTCATTTATGGTCTTTATGACGTTGAGGTATGCTCCCTCTATTCCCATTTTGCTGAGGGTTTTTATCATAAATGATTGCTGCACTTTATCAAATGCTTTTTCATCATCTATTGATATGATCATATGGTTTTTGTCTTTCAATTTGTTGATGTGGTGTATTACATTTATTGATTTGCTAATGTTGTACTATCCTTGCATTCCCAGGATGAAACCCACTTGATCATGGTGTATGATCTTTTTAATATATTACTGGATCCTGTTAGCCAATATTTTGTTGAGAATCTTAACACATATGTTCATCAGCGATATTGGCCCATAGTTTTCTTTCTTAGTTGTGTCTTGACCTGGTTTTGGGGTTAGAAAAATATTGGCCTCATAGGAAGAGTTTGGGAGTCTTCCCTTTTTTGAAATAGGTTGAGAAGGATAGGAGTTAGTCCTTCTCTAAATATTTGCTAGACTTCACCTGTGTATCCATCTGGTCCAGTGCTCTTGTGCTTTTGGAGATTTTTGAATACTTCTTCAATTTCATTCATTATTAGTCTGTTCAGGATTTCTACTTCTTCTGGGATCAGTGTTGGTAGATTATACATTTTCTGAAATTTGTCCATTTCACCCAGGTTGTCGTATTTCTTGTCATATAGTTGTTTGTAGTAATTTCTTACAATCCTTTGTATTTCTGAAATATCAGTTGTGATTTCTCCTTTGTCATTTCTGATTCTGATTATTTGGGTCCTCTCTTTTTCTTGATGAGTCTGGTTAAAGGTTTGTCAATTATGTTAATTTTTTCAAAGAACCAGCTCCTGGATTTACTGACTCTTCAAATTGTAGTTCTAGTCTCTTAGTTATTTAGTTCTGTTCTGATCTGGATGATTTCCTTCCTTCTATTTGCTATGAGCTTTGTTTGTTGTTGCTTCTCTAGTTCTTGCAGATTTATGATTAAGGTGTTTATATAAACTTCTTCTATCCTTTATAGGTAGGCCTGTATTGCTGTGAATTTCCCTCTGAGGACTGCCTTTGCTGTGGCCCATAGGTTCTGGACTGTTGTGTATCCTTTGTCATTTGTTTCCAGGAGCTTTTTAATTTCATCTTTGATCTCATTGTTAACCAATTTATTACTTAAAAGCATGTTATTCAGTCTCCATGAGTTAGAGTGTTTTTGTTTTTTCCCCTTGAGATTGGTTTCTAGTTTCAAGCCATTGTGATCTGAGAAGATGTTTGGTATGATTTCAGTTTTCCTGTATTTGTGGAGGCTTGTCTTGTGACCTACCATGTAGTCTATCTTAGAGAATGTTTCATGCGCATTTGAGAAAAATGTGCATTTTGCTTCTTTGGGGTGAAAGGTTCTGTATATATCAGTTAGGTCAATGTCCTCTAGAGCGTTGTTCAATGCCACAATATCCTTGATGATTTTTGTTTGGAAGATCTATCCATTGTTGATAATGGGATATTAAAATCCCCTACTATGAGTGTGTTGCTATCTATATCCCTTTCGAAGTCTTTCAAGATTTCCCTTATATATTTGGGAGCTCCTATGTTGGGTGCATATATGTTTACCAGAGTTATACCTTCTTGATGAATTGTCCCCTTAAGTTTATGAAATGTTCTTCTTTGTCTCTTTTTATGGCCTTCATCATAAAATCTATTTTGTCTGATATAAGTATTGCTACTACAGCCTTTTTTTCATGTCCATTTGGTTGATACATATTTTTCCATTCCTTCACTTTCAGTCTGTGTTGATATTTTGTTCTGAGGTGGGTCTCTTGAAGACAGCATATATGTGGGTCATGTTTTCTTATCTATTCAGCTACTCTGTCTTTTGATTAGAACACTTAATTTATTTACATTTAAGGGTTTTGTTGATTGATATTTATTGCCATTTTCCCCCTTTGTACCTGTTTTCCTCTGTGTCTCTCTCTGTTTCTTCATTTTTTAAAAGTAGACCCTTTAGTATTTCTTGCAATGCTGTTTTGGTACAAATATATTCTTTTAGTGTTCTTTTGTCTGTGAAACTCCTCATTTCTCTGTTTTATCCTTCCATTTTGAATGAGAGTCTTGCTGGGTATTCTTGGTTGCAGGCCTTTGTTTCCCATTACTTGGAAAATTTTTTGCTGTTCTCTTGTATTGGCTTGTATTGTTTCTGTTGAATAATCAGTTGATAACCTTATTGGAGCCCCCTTATATATTATTTGCTGTTTCTCTCTTGGTGCTTTTAGGATTCTCTCTTTTTCTTTGAAATTTGCCATTTTAATTATAATCTGCCTTGGAGTTGGTCTGTTTGGATTGATCGTCATTGGGACCCTCTGTGCTTTCTGCACTTGAATAAAGTCTTCACTCAGCATTTTAGGGAAGTTTTCTCTCATTACTATTTTGAACAAGTTTTTCATTCCTTGTTTCTCTTCTCCTTCTGGTATCCCTATGATATGGATATTATTGCATTTCATGTTGTCCTGCAGCTCTCTTAAAATCTCTTTGTTCTTGGTCAGCCTTTTTTCGTTTTATTGCACTGTCTTGGAATATTTTTCTACGTTGTCCTCCAGCTTGCTGATCCAATCCTCTGCTTCCTCTAGCCTGCTGTTGATTCCTTCTAATGTATTCTTCAATTTAGAAATTGTATTCTTTGATTCCTACTGGCTCTTACTGATAATTTTTAATGTCCTTTTTAATTCTGGTGTAGTTCTCAATAAATTCCTTGTAGATTCCCTGGAGTTGTTTGTTGTTTTCTTTGAGCTGACTGAGCTCATTGAGCTTCTGTATCATCATTATTTTGAATTCCATATCTGATAGTTTGTTTGCCTCTGTTTCATTTAGTGATCTTTCTGTGGATTCCTCCTTTCCTTTTGGTGATGGACTGTTTCTTTTTCTCCCCATTTTTAGGTTTCATTGTAGTCCAATCAGACTGTAATCAGCTGCCAGGCTAAGGAACTGCTAGGCTGGAAGGATTAATTTAGTTGTAATCCTATTGGTCTGTGATCCATCACCAGGCTCAGATGTAGCTTGGGGTCACAGACAGATTCAGTTGTAAATCAATGAATCAGCTACTAAAATGAGGCCCTGCTGGGCTAGACAGAGAAGTTCAGTTGTAACCCAATGGCTCATCCCCAAGCTCAAGTGCCGCCTGCTGGGACAGATTCCTGTGTAAATCAATGAATCTGTCATCATCTGCCAGACTCAGGTACCACTGGGATAGGCAGCAACATCCCATTGTAACCCAGTGAATCTGTGATTGGCCGCCAGGCTCAGAAGCCACTGGGCTAGACATTGAGGTTCAATTGTAATCCAATGAATTGATTAACCACCAGGCTTAAGTGGCTCTTGGCTTGACTGAAAGGTTCTATTATAATGCATTGAATCTGTGATCAGATGCCAGGCTGAGATGCCACTGGGCTAGACTGAAAGATTCAATTGTAATCCATTGAGTTTGTGATCAGCCACCAGGCCCAGGTGCTTCTGGGTGAGAAGGACCGACTCAGTTGCAAAGCAATGGATCCAAATCAGTCAACAGGTTTACACAGGGCTGACTGACTGACCCAGTTGTTAGAGAGTTTGTACTCAGTCACCAGGTCCAGGTGCTGCTGGGTGAGAGATCCCTCTTCAGGTGCCAACTATTGTATCTACTCTCAGACAGGGCAGGACAGGAGAGGTTTATTTAGAAGTAAGTCAAAGAATTGTGATTAGGCACCAGACTCAGGCACCGATGGGCGATGCAAATTGCTTCCAGTGGGTGGGGCTATCAGGACCCTCATAGGGAAGTAGCTTGGCACTGCATAATCTGCCCAAGGTGTGGGTGATGAGTCAGCACCAGGATCCCCACAGCCACCTCCCCACTTCTTTCCTCCAAGTCACCACCGAAAACTCTTCCCACATGTCTCCAGTCCTCTCTGCCCTCCCTCTGCTGGAGCCCAGGGTAGGAGGGTGCCAATGTATTTTCGCTGTTACCCTAGTAGTTCTCTGTCTCCAGCAGTCTCTCAGGCTAGTAAACTCCAAGGCTTTCCTCCCTTCTCAGCTAGATGCTGCTCTGCTCTCTGCTGTGTTACTGGAGGCTGGGGCACCCAGCTTGGGGACCAGAACCCACCCTTCTCAGGTGGAGCCCTCAGCTCCATTCCTTCAGGTGCTGTCTGCAATGCAGGCCCTGCCAGCTCTCTCATGTTTCTGTGATTCCTACTAGTCACGTTGTGATGAAGCATCCTCTTCTGTTCTGTCTGTGGTTATAGGACCTCTTTCCAGCTGGTGTTTTGTTGGTAATTCCAGCTGACCTTTTCTACAAAGAAGTAATTCCAGATGTGACCTGGGAGGTGTAGCTCACTTACTCCTCCACTATCTTCCTGGAACCTCCTCTTCTTGAATCTTGATGTGGGATCTCTGCAGGAGATGTCCTTTCTGATTTGTATCCACCACACATGGGTGTAGGACCAGTATTTCTGCATCTCTACTCCCCCTGTCAGTCTCAATGTAACTTATTCTTTATATCCATATTTGTAGGACTTCTGTGAGATTTCAAGTGGTTCTGAATGATGTTTGTTTTTTTCTAGTTTTAGTTGTAATGTTGATGTGGTTGTGGGAGGATTTGAGTACCACACTTACCTAAGCCTTCATCTTGATTGATAACCATATTTTCAATCCTTCATATGGCATTAATTGATGTGGATGGCTGACTGTGTTGTGCTATACCATTTTATATAAGGTACTTGAACATTCTTGGATTTTGGTATCTATTGTGGATCCTGAAACCAATTGTCCATGATATTGAGGGTCATCTGATGAGTTGAGAATTATATTTAGGTTTTCAGCTTTTTGTGTGTGGTGAGGGGGTTGTGTTCATGCTTCTAACCTCATGTTGTTCAAGTGTCAACTGTGTATATATGTGTATGTGTGTGTATATCACATTTTCTTTATCCATTCATCCTTTGAATGACACTTAGATTGTTTTCATGTCTTGGTTATTGTCATTCACTCCCTTTTAACAATAAAAGTCTATTTTGCCTTATTTTAGAGCTGTGCATTTTCGTGCCTCTTTTATATGATCCTCACAAATAATCACTTAAGGTAGGTAGGTAGGGAAGGGATTTCTTTTCCCATTTTATTTACAAGGAAAAAGAGGCTAAGAGAGATTGATCTTTTGACAAACAGTGTAACAGCAAGAGCTTGGGTTTCTGACATCCTGGCTGGTTCTCTTTTTCCCTACTCCAGGAAGTAATAGTTTTGTTCTTGGGGGACAGGCAGGCTTTAGCTCTTCTGTGGTGAAACTCCAGGGTAGAAAACAAATTGAGTAAGAGGCAGATGAAGCAAGAGCACTCAGTGACAAACACATGGCAAAACCTCCCCTGTCCACAGCACGACAAGAGCCATAATAAGATAGTGCAATAAAGTGGGCCTTTCTGAGTCATTTTCTAATCATGTTTAGATCAAGAGAATGAAAAATATACAATTTAACCCAAATGGATAAATGTTTCTGTTGAAGTATGAGAATTATGTGAAAAATAACATTTGACGTCAAGGGATGACTGGATTTTTTGTTTCAGCTTTACTCAACTGAGCTCTCTGAATTCCAGGCTCTGTTCTAGCTGGCTTGGAGTGGGAGGTGACATATCCATTTAAGGTTTACAAGAGGTTGCAGCCAACTTGTATGGGAGAGTTGTAGGTGATATATACTTCTCTGGTGGCTCTCTAACAGAGTTAGACAATGTAGTGGGTGGGGATGATTAAGGGCTTTGTATGTCATGCTTATTAATCTGAATTTTAACCTTTCAATGCTTCTGCTTTTTTCTCTCTAAATTGTTAGGTGATGGTCTTTTCAACCAAAGACTATGTCTGCTTAGATACATCTGTATTCAAAATATCCTCTGTGCTGTAAACAGTGTTAGAGAGTTTCTAAGGGCAATGGTGCAGATGATAATTTATGTTGAAGCCTGCCTGGAATGCAAGGCAATGAATGGGTGATGAGAACATTCTCATTCTCTGAACCTACTGCAACTCAACCTCTGCATTTCTCTGGTTCTTGCCTCTATCCTATTCCTTGTGTCTAGACTCCCTCTTTTCTTCTTATTTGTGCTTCTCTAGATTTGGGCATCTCTTTTCTCTTTTTATTTTACTCACTTGCATTCCTTTACTTTTTTGTTTTTATTCCTATTCTCTGCTCTCTTCCTTTCTCTTTGTTTTCCCCTTTTTCTCCATCCTTTATTGTGAGGAGATAAAGTTGTAGCAGTTCTCATTGCAGATCTTATATGTTTATACTGCACCACTCAGGAAAGTTTCAGAATCTTTCAATAATTACCATGAAAGAAAAAGCAATTCCTCTTTCATTCAAGGTCCAGAAAAAGACTATATATGTTCACTGGGCTTTGTGACCATTGCTGAACCAATTAATGAGGCCTGAAAGACATAATATGCTGATTGTGTTAAGCCATTCCTGGTACTAACTAGCATTGGGGTTAACCACCTAAATCATAGGGCTTTGACTACATAGAGGTGATTCCCTCGAAGAATAGTGTATTTATTTTTTGGTCAGAGGAAGGGGAAATGGGACATTGAGGAATCAGACACAAATGTTCAGTATACCTGGTTGTTTCAAGGATCTAATGCAATAAAGGGTATGAAAAATGTTTTGTAAATGGAAAGTATTCTACTGATAACTAGCATTAATTTTATTATGTTATTGAAAGAATGTTTCACAGTGTTATGTGCTGAGATTAAAAAGTTGGTTATTGACAGCAGTTTTATCATATTATTATAACTTTTCATACATAAATCTTGACTAACTTTAATTTAAGATAACATTTATAGCTCTGGCTGGTAGTACAGTGGATAAAGCACCAGCATGTGAATCTGAAGATTGATGGTTTGATTCCCCAGCCAAGGCACATAGCCAGGTTGCAAGCCAGGTCTCCAATCAGGACTGTGTCTGGAGGCAGGTGAAAGGCAACCATACATTGATGTTTCTCTCCCTCTCTGCCTCTCTCTTTTCCTCTCTCTCTCTAAAAATAATAAATAAAATCTTAAAAAAAAAGATAACATTTATAGATTCCATATCTAAAAATCAGACTACAAAATAATTAAAATTTCCTTTATGTAAATGAGAAGTGCTATTTCCAGATAGTTTTCAAAGGAACATAATAGGAAGTTTTACCTTTTGAAGATGTATTCATGTAGTTAAAAGCTGTATTCATTTTTAAATTAATGTTCAACTGCACTAAGATTACACTTGTACCTCATTTTAGCTAAAATGGAAAATGACTGCTTTCATACAGTGGTAAAAAACACATTTTTGTATTCATTTTGATTGTATTATATGATATTGCAAATGAATGATTGTAACATTAAATATCAGTAGCTAAAAAATGTAATTTTGTACTTCCTGTTTTAAAAGTGATTTAATATACAATAGGCAAATTACACTTGATTTGAATAGTAGCTGATTATTAACTTGGAGATGATTGCCTCAACCACAACAAAACCATTACATTATACAGAGATGAGTAGCTTGGATGTGGTTTTTAGTGGGTATCAAATTGTAGATTTATGGCTATAAATTTTAACCCTTGTTATACAATTCAGTGTTTTTAGTTTTAATATGACTTAAAGTTGTCAACTAAAGATTGACTGACATCAACATCTAAACAGTATTCTTTAGATGATAATGATAATAAACAAGGAAGTGGGTTGGGATGTGGTTCCAATTATTCTGTTGCTCTTACTCTTCTGTTGTGGCTTACAGAAATATCTATTGGAAGTTTTAATATCCTTCCTGTAGTTAATTGCAACCAGGCTCTCAAAAATACTACAACAATGAGTAAGTCTTTTAATACCAAATATCAATAATCATTTTCACATATATTTTGGCATTTATGTTGTCGCTAGTCTTCCTCCATGTTTTTAATATTGGTTATATTTAAGGTATATAAAATTTGCAACAACATGGATGGAACTGGAGAATATTATGCTTGGTGAAATAAGCCAGTCAGTGAAGGACAAATATCATATGATCTCACCCATTACAGGACAATAATGAATAAAACTAACAACAAGCAAAACAGAACCAAATATATGAATACAGTGAATAGGCCTTCAGTGGTCAGGGGAAAAGGGGTTGGGGGGAGGGGGGAGGCAGAGGCAGGGAAGGGGAGCAGCTTAGACAAGAACCTAGTATAAAGGAACCATGGACATGGACAACAGGTGGGATTGACTTTGGGGGGGATGGGGGGGGGGGGAGGGGACGGAGGGGAGCAGAAAGGCAATGGATGTAATACAACAACAATAAAACAAATGGAAAAAATAAAAATAAAGATGGAATGTAAATAAAAAAATTTAACCTTCATAATTATAGCACCTTTTTATGGATAAACTTCTGAATCTCAAAC
>PVIW01006353.1:0-22159 GCA_004026585.1 Noctilio leporinus | reverse complement strand
CTATGTTTCTGCTTTTCTTTTTTATTCTCTATATTTCAAAATAACTTTAATGAGGTATATTTCACATACCATAACTTTCATCCTATGTCAAGTAACTAATAAGCTTTAGTAAATTTAGTGAGTAATGCAACCATCACCATAAATCAGGTTTTGAAATAAATACTCATACAGTTACCTTTGGTTTGGATGTTACCCATGAGGCTAGACTGGACCAGTTTTGAATAGGGAGGGATATAGGTCTGGGATGACTCAGGGAAACTCAGGGCCAGTTATAACTTTTCTGAGTCCTAGAAAATTTTGCCTTTGTGGATTCTTTCCTCTGTAAAAATAATAAGATGTAATTGCTTTGATATAAGGTTGTATGTCATATAATTTATCTTATGCATTCATTGTTTTATTGTGATTCTAAAAGAAATTAAAAGCAAAACATTTTTGTGTACCTCTAAAAGATCATGGGCCTATGCTTAATTTGCAAGTTACCTCTGGAATGTGCTGGCTCTGTGAAACAAGACAATTGTGCATCCAAGAAGAGAGTGGAAGCTGAAAGTTAAGATTATGCTGAAAGGTGAATAGAAGATGGAAAGGTAGGAAGACAGCAGGGAGACAACCAAGAAAGCTGAGAGAATGAAGCAGGGAGAGGAAAAAAAGAAAGAAAAAATATAAGAAATCAGGGATCTGTCAGTTTACATTTGAACCTCCCTATTTTGGGGAGCCCTAGTCAGCCAATTTTTTTTTTTACTGTCTTCATTATTCTTTTTTTAATAAATTTATTGTTGTTGTATTACATCCATCCCCTTTTTGCTCCCCTCTGTCCCCCTCCCCACCCACCCATTCCCACCCAAAGTCAATCCCACCTGTTGTCCATGTCCATGGTTTCTTTATA
Organism: Noctilio leporinus; assembly: GCA_004026585.1. Classification (NCBI taxonomy): domain Eukaryota; kingdom Metazoa; phylum Chordata; class Mammalia; order Chiroptera; family Noctilionidae; genus Noctilio; species Noctilio leporinus. Next base: position 21,276 of record PVIW01006353.1, on the reverse strand, counting down.
CTAGGTTCTTGTCTAAACTAGCCAATTTTTAATCCTAGCCCAGTTTCCATTCTTTAGCATTTTCACTAAGGCCTCCCACTGTTCTATTAATTTATGTTCAGCAACTACAAATGGATATTAATATTTAATATCTAATATTAAGATGAGCAACCAGGAAGCTAAATTAAAAAATTGGTTGACTTCTGAAAAGCACTAGGAAGTATTTTAGATAATTTATTATTTTACATTTTTTTATACTCTTGGTTGGATTGAATACAGGTGACTGCAATACAAATTATGGTTCTGTTTATTGAAGCATTTTAAAAGCACCAAGTTGTTTTAAAAGTATCTTAACAATAGAACTATGCATAAATTAGATGACAGTGAAATTTGTTTTCCCATTTAATTCTCATATGAGATATTCTCACATTAATATCATTATTCTACTAGTTGAAAGGCCTTTTCCCCCTCATTTATATGTGGCTCACATATAAAAATATGCAATGTCTACAGTGCCCTCTGAAAGGATAATTTTGCCAGTGCAGAATTCTTAGTTGACAGTGCCCCCTCTCCCTAGCAATTTGAATATGTTATTTCATTAATGTCTGACAGCTACAATTTCTGGTGAGAAATCAGGTGTTAATCTATGTAGAATCTGTTGCATGTTGATGAGTTGATTCTCTCTTGCTACTTTAAAGAATCTCTTTTTGTCTTAGTCTTTTGTTAGATGCTCCTTAGATGCACCTTGGTTGGATCACTTTGAGTGAATCCTGCTTAGAATTCATTGAGCTTCTTGGATATGTAGTTCAATGTGTGTGTGTGTGTGTGTGTGTGTGTGTTTGTTTTTTAATTTGGGAAGTTTTAGGAGATCTGTTTTTCAAATATTTGTTCTGCCCCTTTTATTCTCTCCTGTCCGTTAGAACTTCAACCGTATAATTATTCTCACACTTTCCTTTGATTCTTTTGTCAGTGGTTCTTTCAAGTCTTTGTAAATATTTTATAGTAGCTAATTTGAAGTCTTTGTCTAATAAATAAAACACTTGTTTTTCCTCAGAGATGGTTACTCTTGACTGTGATTTCTACTCCCTGCCCTTTCACGGCCTTGCTTTTCTGTTTCTTTGCATATCTCATTTTTTAAAATTAAAAACTATTAAAAATTTTTCTTTTTTTAATTTATGGATTTGAGAGAGGAGGGAAGAGAGGGAGGGAGGGACAGAGAGAGGGTAACTTGTGGATATTTTACTAATCTTGCATCCGGGATAAAGTCCACTTTATCACGGTGTATAATCTCTTTAATGTATTGATGAATTTGGTTGGTTAATATTTTGTTTTAGACTTTTGCATACATGTTTATGAGGGTTATTGGTCTATAATTTTTTTTAAAACATATATTTTTGTATTTGGAATCAGGGTAATTCTGGCCTGTTAAAATGAGCTTGGGAGCCTTACCTCCTTGTGCACTTTTAGAATCGTTTGAGAAGGATAGGTGTGAGTTCTTTGAAATTCACCTGTGGAGCTATCTAGTCCAGAATTTTTGTTTCTGGATTTTTTTTAACCAAAAATATTTAATTTTATTAGCAACTAGCTATAGGTTTGTTCAGATTTTCAGTTTCTTCTTGATTTGGTCTAGGAAGATTATATGTTTTAAGGAATTTATTAATTTTTTTCAAGATTTTCCAATATATTGATTGCCATGTAAATATCTTTAACATTTCCTTATATTTTTTATTTTATTTATTGTGAATCCTTGCTGTAGGATATGTTAATGGACTTTAGACAGAGAGGAAAGGGGGTGGAGAGAGATTTCGATGTGACAGAAACATCAGTTTTCTCCCATACATGCCCCAACTGGGTGTCAAACCTGCAACTCAGGTTTGTGCCCTGACTGGGGTTTGAAGCCGCAACCTTTTGGTATATGATATGGTGCTTCTACTAACTTAGCCACCTGGCCAGGGCTGTATATTATTTAGACTCAATTTATTTATTTCTATTCTGATCTTTATTCTTTCTTTATATTCCTTTTGGGCTTTGTTTATTTTTCTAGATGATACTTAAGATTTGAGTATTTGTTTCTTGATGTATGACTATATTGCTTTTAGTTTTCCTTTTAAATCTGTTTTGTCTGTGTTCTATAGATTTTGGGTCATTGTGTTTTAAGTTTCATTTGTCTGGAGTTATCTTTTTATTTTTTTGGTCTCAATAACCCTTTCATTGTGTATTAGCCTGCTATTTACTATCCATGTTTATTGTGTTTTTTAGTTTTGTTCTTGTAATTGATTTTTAGTTACATACTGTTTTGATTAGAGAAGGCACTTATATATGATTTTAGTTTTCTTCAATCAGTTGAGACATGTTTTGTGCCATAATGTATGATTTATCCTGGAAAATGTTCTATGTCTGCTTAAAAAATGTATATTCTGTTATTTTGGGGTGATTGGTATTTCCTCTCTTCCTTACCCACTCATATTGATAGGTATTTCCTCTCTTCCTTACCCACTCATATTGAAAATGGAAAGTAATATTTAACTGTAATTGTGTCCACTCTCCCTGCTACTACCTGTGCTAAATCAAATAATGCCCCTAAATGATATCAATGCCCTTATTCTCAGAACCTCTGAATATGTTGCTTTACATGGCAAAGGGAACTTTGTAGATGTGAGTAATTTAAGAATTTTGAAATGGGAAGATTATCTTGGATCTGGGTGAACTTAATGGAAGGACAAGTGTCTTTTTAAGAGAGAAGCAGGAAGGTCAGTAGTCTGAGATGTAACATTCATAACAAGAAGGTGGAGTGAGGAAAAGGACCATGCACCTAAGGAATGCAGGTAGCCTCTAGAGGTTAGAAGGGACAAGGAAAAAAGGTTCTCCCCTAGTCTCCAGAATGAACCAGCCTTGCTGACCCCTTGACATTAGCGCAAGTGAGAGGGATTTTAGACTTCTGACTTCCAGTACTATAAAATGATATGCTTTAAGCCACTAAATTTGAGGTAATATGTAACAGCAGCAATAGGAAACTGCTTTACCACATTCATTGTCAGAATTGGTTGTAGAAAGTTTGCTATGCTATATAAATTTTTGTCAATGTTTAAGAACTCATGTTCTGTGCAAATGAAGATCTATAACAATTCTGACTCAAACTTTACATCACTGATTAAGGTACTCACTTTTAATGTTAGCAATTTTATATTTAAAGATGGATTTCCATAAGAGCAGAAGATTAACACATTGCTGAAGTGGCAATTGCCAGATATTTCAGGACAGCTCTAAAATTTAAGTAACCCTGTGCCTTCTTGGTGCCATAGTTTATTTTCAGCTCAACTGATGATTCTTCCTGAAATTGAACCATGCTTGTAAAATTAGATGATAATACAGATACAGTCTGAGGTTTTCTCTAAAGAGCTATAGAAATTTAAAACATGATTTGAAATCATATAAATCAATGAGTCTTATTTAAAATGATGACTTCCTTTTCACCAAATAGCTTTATTATTTTAAATATTTTGATTTTATTGAAATGAAGCCAAACCTCAAATGAGTAAAATGAGTACATTCTCCTTTTGTCTTCTGCTCAATCTGTAGCTCCAGTTTTTAATGTATTTTATTTATTTTGCTATTACAGTTGTCCCAATTTTCTCCCTCTTTGCCCCCCTCCACCCAGTATTCCCATTTTCTCCAGCAATGTCCCCCTTAGTTCATGTCCATGTGCATGTATATAAGTTCTTTGGCTTTGCCATTTCCTTTAGTTTTCTTAACATCCCCCTGTCTATTTTGTAACCACCAATGTGTGTATTTTTTTTCCTTTCACATCCAGAAATTCACCATTTATTTACTGCCTTCAGCCATCTTCTCAAACCATATTAATACAAAGTTTTCACTATTTTAAAATGCCTATGTTAATTCATTTATTTAAATAATTACTTTTAAAAATAATATCAATTGCAATATTACTAAACACATGCAAAAATACATTTACACACATACTTATTTTTACACATATTTAAAGTACATAATGGATTTTGAGGAGTTAATACAAAAAATTTTAAATATGCCAATAGCTTATACAATTATGACATGTTAAATGATAGTATTTTAGATATATTATAGCAACTTAAGCAGTTTGAGTCTGAAAATTGTAATTTGAATAAAGACATGCTTTCAAAATTCTGTGACTAGAGTTTCAGGTTCATTGTGATCAGATGGTGTTGTTTCAAGTTTAGTAACATACTATCTGTAAGTCACTGAGGGAAAAGCAAAAGATTTAACAAAGCAGCTCACTGAAGAATTTTTTTTTTTTTTGACATTGGTACCTTATTGAAAATCTAATTCATTTTGATACACATTCTGCTTTAGCATCTTCTAAATATCCCCAAGCTGTTGCACTTTGATTTGTAATAGTATTAAAAATGTACAATATTGGTTACTTCCTCCATCAGATTATATAATGCAACTGATTTGGAATATTTAAATAATAAATTTTCTGCCTTTGAAGGCTGGACTTAATAAGTTTCCTTTGTATTTGAATGAAATAAACTGTTATCTCTCCCTTTTTGTATGTTGTCATATTAGTAATGATAAATTTTCTATGTGTAAATCATACTTCACAATTCTTTTTATGGCAGCTTATTAGGTCTTATTTGTTGCCTCGTGACTACCTGGGTAGTAAACATTTTTGTTGTCATTGTTAAAAATCTCAAGTTAAATATGCCTTGACACTCAGAAAGATTGTATTTTGTTTCCAAGCTGTATGTTGAGTCTTTAAAAATTTTTGTTGATTGATTTAGATAAAAGAAGGGGGAGAGAGAGAGAGGCCGAGAGGCAGAGAGGGATAGAAGGAGGGAGCCAAAGAGATTTGCTTTTCCATTTACTCATGTATTCATTAGTTGCTTCTTGCTTGTGTCCTCACTGGTGATTGAACTTGCAGGTTTGGCATATTAGGAGGACACTCTGACCAACTGAGCTACTTGCGCAGAATGTGTACACTGAGTTTTTATAACCAATACCCATACTTGGCTGAACATTGAAATTACCTGGGAAGTTTCAAAAACAGCTGCACGTCCTAATCCCAGAGATTCTGGTTTAATTGGTATAGAATATAGCCTAGGCATTGGGATTTTTAAAAGCTCTCCAGATGATTTGAACATTCAGTAGTGTTTGAGAACTGCTGTTCCACAAAGTGATTCTCAGACTTCTGATGTATGAAAATCACCAGGGAGTTTTGTTTTAACTTATATTTTTAGAGCAGTTTTAAGTTTACACAAAATTGAGAGAAAGTACAGAGATTTTCTTTTATAGTCCCTGCTCCTATCTAATTATCACCATCACTCATTAAAATGGTACAGTTTTTTACCAAGGATGAAACTATACTGACACATCATAATCACTCAAAGTTCATAGCTTAACTTAGGATTCACTCTTGGTGTTGTACATTCTGTGGGTTTGGATAAAACTATAATGATTTATTTCCATTATTATAATATCATACCTAAATTTATAAAAATTAAAAAACAGCCTTGGCCAGGTAGCTTCAGTTGATGAGAGCATTGTTCCAATTCACCAAAGGTGCTGGTTCAATTTCTTGTCTGGGCACGTACAAGAAGCAACCAATGCATAAGTAAGTGGAATAACAAATCAATGTTTCTCTTCCTCTCTCTTTCTTTATAAAAACAATCAATATATTAAAAATGTATTATAGAGAGTATTTTCAATGCCCTAAAAATCTTCCATGTTTGTCTATTCATTCCCCACTTTCCACTGCCCCACAAACACTGTTTCTTTTCACTGTCTCCATAGTTTTGCCTTTTCTAAGATGTCATATAGTTGGAATCATACAGTATGTAGCCTTTTCACATTGGATTCTTTCACCTAGTAATATGCATTGAATGTTTCTTCATGTCTTTTCATGGCTTGATAGTGCATTTGCTTTTAGTGTCGAGTGATATTCTTTTATCTGGATGTATCAGAGTTTTTGTCATTATAAATAACCAAAGTTTTAGCAGTTAAAATAAAGCTCTTTTGGCAGTTATGAATAAAGGTATTCTAAACACACAAATACAGGTTTTTGAGTGGGTGTAAGTTTTCAAATTCTTTGGGTAAATACCAATGTGTGCAATTGCTAGGTCATATGGTAAGGTTATATTTAGTTTTGTAGGAAACCAAACTGTCTTCCATGGTAGCTATTCCCACCAGCAATGAATGAGATCTCCCAATGCTCCACATCCTTCAGCATTTGGTATTGCCAGTGTTTTTGATTTTGGTTATTCTAATAGGTGCGTGGTGGTATAGGGAGTTTATTATTATTTTTAACTAATAAAAAATAGTGTCTCACACTTAAAAAAATTATCACCGAAGAATATGTTTATTGATTTTAAAGAGAGAAGAAAGGAGAGTGTGAGACAGAGACATTGATATGAGAGAGAAATATCAATCATTTGCCTCTATTATATGTCCCAGCTGGGGACTGAACCTGCAACCTAGTTATGTGCCCTGATCAGGGACTGAATCTAAGCCTTTTAGCTTCAACCAACTAAGGTACCTGACTAGAGCAAATTTTACAGCAATGTGCTGGATGTTAGTGGGTCTGGGGAAGGACTCTGGAACCTACATTTTGAAGCAATACCCTGGTTATTCTGATATAGTAGATCTGTGGGTCACAATTTAAAAAGAAGATATTTCTTAGAATAAATCTGCAGTGTATCTCTTTCATGCACTATCTGAATACTCTTAAAATTAAATGGCATTCAAATTTCCCCAGATTTTTAATCAAGACACAGTCATCCACATAGCAAGTTTTGCGGTTAGCCTCTATGAGACTTTAGCTGGGCAGGAAACTAAAATAACTAAAAGAAAAGAACGTAGAGTGGTTAAAAACAACCTTAAGGCTTTATGACTATTTGGTACATAAAACCTTAGGCAATGATGATATGAACTAACTGAAAACCAGCAGCTGTCTGGTTAGTATGATTTTAATCTTAAGGAGTATGGGAACTCTTCATACTGAACTGTTGACTTAAAGAGAGAGGGACCTTCTGGTGGCCATAAACATGAACTTCAAGTCAGATTCTGCTTCTCACATATTGGTGATCAGATATCACATATTTGTCTTTTTAATCTGTTTACTCTTATGTTATCGATCATGGCATTTTAAAAATGAAACAAACTGGTTTAGTGCTCACTAGAAAATATAATTTACAAAATAATTAGATTTGTAAGTAGTTCTGTGGTGAAAGTTATTAATTTAAGAAAAGTTTTATTAGTGTATGTTAAAATATCAGTTGTATAACAATTGAAATGTATAAGGTATGTATAGAAAACACACAAATACTTTATCGCTCTGCATTTCTTCCTAATGACTTTAATGAAGTGAAGCATAGGACTTTTCCACACTTCTAAGAAAAGACATACATATTCAGGAAAGAATGCCAAAAACAAGTATGTACCTTAGAAACAATTTTCTTTCTTTTTTTTTTTTTTTTTTTAAGATTTTATTTATTATTTCCAGAGAGAGGGGAAGGGAAAGAGACAGAGAGGGAGAGAAGAATCAATGTATGGTTGCCTTTCCCCTGCCTCCAGCCACAGACCTGGCTGGAAACCTGGCCTGCAACCTGATTATGTGCCCTGGCTGGGGAATCGAACCAGCGACCTTTGGGTTCTCAGGCTGGCACCTTATCCATTGTGCTACCAGCCAGGGTTAGAAACAATTTTCTTTTTGTAATTTACTTCTCAGCAATAACTACTATTAAAAAGTTTGGTGAGTATTTCAGGGAAATATCTCATTGAAAGAGCTCACTGGTGGCCCCAGCTGGGTAGCTCAGATGGATATAGGGTCTTTCCCTTACCTCAAGGTTGCATGTTTGATCCCTTTCAGGGCTCATACAAGAAGCAACCAATGAATGCATGAATAAGTGGAACAACAAATTGATGTTTTTTCCCTCTCTCTTCCCCTGTCCATTCTTTTCTTTCTCTGAAATCAACAAATAAAAATTTACAAAAAGAACTCACTGGTGGATTTTTTATGAATTATTTCTAAGGATATATATATATATATATATATATATATATGTAATTATTTTGCCTTAGTGATATAATTAGTTATAATATTATGGTTTGGGATTAAAACTAAACTTTATAATCACATTAAATCACAGTGTAAATATTCTCTGTATGAGAATTTTAAAAAATTAATTACCTGTCTATTTAGGCCTACAGATAAATTTTGCCTTGTTTAATGCTTGCCCAGCTCTCCACCCTATACCAACCATGTACTTAATTTATGCATTTGATTCCTTTTGGAGGTTCCATAGTGCAGGCACTGCTGGGGAACTACCCACAATTTGCTTTGCTATTTGGGGCAGGTGTTTCAGCCCTCTTCATTGACTGCTTCTAAACTCCATACTCCAGTAACTGAAAGGTTATACTGGAAAACATTGAAATGCCCTGTATGATGACAATGTTATGTCCTCACTGGGTGACTAAAAGGCTATTAATAAATAGTTTGAATTGTTTCTTGAGAAAAATGAAGTACTCTAGTAAACTGGTAGCAACTACTCTTACCTTTCAAGTGAATAGTTTGCATGGATCTTATAAAAGTCATGGTTAATTAAGAAATAGTGGGGGGAAATTAAATGTAGGGGTAATTTTGCAAATGTCCATAGTAAAATAAAAGCAGCCAGTATTTACGTTGCCCTCTCCAACATTTGCTCCCCACTTTCTCCACATCTCTAAAACTTTTGTGCCCACAAAAGTAATTGATTGATTCCATAGAGCAGAGATAAAAGGTAGGTTATTACTAATGTTAGTTTCCTTTTCTTTTGTGAAAATTCTGGTTATAGAAAAGATTATTGTAACTTGACAAGGATATATACATGATTCACCTACTTTATCACTGGATGGCACTGTGGGTTCATGAGCTGCACTAGAAATAGGATCTTTCAATTGTTTAAAATACCATGCTTCATCTTTTTGGAGAAGATGTTTTTACATTCATTTCTAATGTTTGTAATTGTACTTTTTATCTTTTTCTAAGTACACATTAAAATTTATAATGTGTTTATTAGATAGAACATTTTAATATGCATTCAAAATATATATTTTTCCTGTAAAGGAAAAGCCTCAGTTAAAAAAAAATATCTGCATTTTAAGGTTTTGTTGAATTTACTTCCTTCCATTTGGTAACCTTATTTAGGCCTATGGGACGGTGGTTAGAAACATGGACTCTGGAGCTAGCCTACTGAGATTTAAACTTTTAACATGCTACTCAGTAGTTGAGGCTCTTGGGCAAGTCTTGAAATGTCTTTGTGCCTCAGTTTTCTCATTTATTAAATGGGGATAATGTCAGTGTTTGCTCCCCTAAAATTGCTGTGAGGATTAAAATAAGTTTATGTATTAAAGTGCTTGCTCAGTGCCCACTTCACAGTAAGCACTGAATAAGTGTTACCTTTTGTTATTATATTATTATTACCATTGTCTCTACCTTAGTTTCTCCTTTTTTGTCCCCTTTACTTCCACCCCTCTTCAGCATACTCTAACCTTATTACTGCATTTCTTAACTCTGCACGTACAGACATAGAAATATATTGGTTGCAGCTGTTGTTTAGGATATAAACATTAAAATGTAATAGTCTTACTTTGCTACTGCTTTTTAAGTTGAGAGAACATGCATGTTAAAAATGCCTCAACCAAAATTAAATTAAAAATACCAATGATATTTTTATTGCATATTGTAAATATGCATGTGAGGCCTGTGGGTATTAGCTGATACTTAGATTAGGTGGAGAACTGAGATAACTTTCTAAGTCCTGGAAATATTTATTTGCTAGTTCATTTTACTAAATGAACTCAGTTACTTTGGAGGTAACAGGTCCAGGCCTTTAGCATAAAATTGGTGAAAATCAATACATTGAAACAAAGCTTGACATAAACCAGTGCAGCTAGTACACATCACTGAACACAGCTAAGCTCTTGTACATTTTTGTTATGGTCTTTGTTTTTCTTCTTTTTTTTTAAGGTAATATCAGCAAATTTCTCTTAACTTCAGAGTATCATTTCCTGGGCTTTCCCATATACAGTCTAGAATGTCCCATGAACATGGGAGCATGTCAAAAATCAGAATCCAAAATTATTTTCAAGGTGATCAATAATAACAATATTTGGATTTTACCTCTACCACAAAATTTATATGAAGAGCAATCTAAAAGGATACATGATAGTTGCTTTGTCCTCTTCTTTCTTCAACATGGTCCCTTTCTCTTATGCTTCTTTCAAAACATTTTATATTCTTTCTTTTCTCCTTCCCCTATCCCTCCCCTCCTCCCTCCCTTCCTCTTTCCTGTTTCTTGATTCTCTTTGTTTTTTTTTGCTACAGTAAAATTGACCTTGTTATAGTTTGGGGGCTATGGTGGAATTTCAAATACTTGTTATTTTTGAGCATCTTAAAAACACAGAAAAGACCAGTAACCAGGCTAAAGTACGTCTGTCCGAGATTCAAAAAACAAAAAAACAGAAAAACAAAACAAAAAACAAAAAGCAAAATCCAGCTGTAGGTATAGAAGGGAAGATGGAATTTAAATGTGGTGCATTGAGGTAGAGACTCCTTACAGATGCTCATGCAGCCTCTTCCTTGTGGTTTGGTTGTGATTACTACCAGGATAGTGTTTAGAAATACAAACTGTTGATGAGAACTGTTTTAAGAACTTCCTTTGGTCTGTGTCCTTTACCAAATTTTGTTCTCTGTTTTAATTCTTAGGACTTGGGAAGTGATTTTGGAAATGCTTTTTCTCTAGCAAGCAGTTTTATGATGCCAAAAAGGAGGGGAGTGATAAATAAAAGTGTTATTGTCTTTGGAAGCATAGACTTATTTTTTACTTCATTTTTATTGTTGACACTATTACAGATGTTCCCATTTCCCGCCCCCATTTCTCCATCTCCACCCAGCCCCATACCCCGTTCCTTTTGGCCATCCCCATACTGTTGTCTGTGGCCTTGGGTTATACATATATGTTACTTGGCTAATCCCTTCATCTTCTTTTATCCAGTTCCCTCTCCCCTCAATAGCTGTCATTCTATTTCATGTAGCCATGCCTTTGTTTCTATTTTGTTTGTTAGTTTATTTTGTTCATTAGATTCCACATATAAGTGTGATCATATGGTATTTGTCTTTCCCTGACTGACTTATTTCACATAGCATAGTAATCTCCAGACCTATCTGTTTACTAGGGCAGTCTGAGCAAAAATTGTGGGTATGAACCCACATAATGTGACATGAAAGGGAATATTCCTAACCACTATCATATCTGATTTCATGTTCAGACATTCTTATTGATAGTCATTTAATTAGAGGTTTGTCTCCTGTAGGGATTTTTCTGCTCAGGTTTTCAAGATCTACATCAAATACCCATATACGGTCTTTAGATAAATCAGAAATTTTCATAGTTTTGAGAAGCAATGATAATTTTAATAAAAATTCTATTTTTCATATTTTCTTAAGAATATACAATTAAATAATAGTCAAGTTAAAAAACACTCATTTTTGCTAACTGATCAATTTCTGACTTAAAATTGTTACAATGTTCCTTTTTTGCTTAAATAATACAATAATTAGAAAAGGGATTAAAAAGGTACCCAAAGATGGTATTTTTTAATAAAGATTTTATTTATTATTTTCAGAGAGAAGGGTAGGGAGGGAGAAAGAAAGGGAGAGAAACATTAATGTACGGTTGCCTTTCTCCTGCTTCCAGCTGAGAACCTGGCCGAAGACCAGGTTTTCAGCCTGGTTATGTGCCCTGACTGGGTAATCAAACCAGTGACTTTTGGGTTCACAGCCCAGTGCCTATCCAGTGAGCCACACCAGCCAGGACTAAAGATGGTATTTTAATTTGTCCAATGATGTTGAATGTAAGCCTGGTCTATATTTATTTATTTTTAAGTATCAAGCAAGTACAATAGGTTGGCTTTTTTTTTTTTTGTTAGTATCCAAGATTTTTTTTTAATAGAGCATGATTGAAAATCAGGAGTTGCAAAATCAAATACTTAAACATTCTAGGCAGGTAAATAAAATGAGTTAACTGAACCTGAAAAAAACAATAGGGAATAGTGATGGATATGGACTAAACTTCTACATCCTAGTCACTATGCAATCCATCCTGTTGCTACCATGTGAGATACCATGTGGTCCTAAGTGTAGTATGTGCTTATAAATGTTTAACTTTCTTAAAGGATAAAAGCTGATTTGTAGCATTTGCCTTTTTCATGGTATAAATACTACCATATAACTAATTTCAAGCTTCTAATGTGGTTGTCACTAAACATATTTAGAAGAGATATTAACAATGGGCTTATATGAACTAGTATAAGCTAGCTCCCTACACTGTTATCCCAGTGTACCTAAAATTTCAATATTGAAGCAAGAAATCTGAATTTTTATGTAAAACTTTTAAATTTTGAAATACTAGGCTAAAAAACCATGTTAATAAACTGAATCATGCTCACAAGCTGCCAATTTACAACTTTTGAAGGTAAATCGATAATTCTTGTCTTAGAAATCTTAATAGAAATCAATTTTTGCTACTTTATAATCAAACTGCAGATGTTTAATCAATGGTTCCACTGGTATTTTTCTAAACAGTATTTTAACTTTTGTTTAATATTTGTAAAAGGCAAAAATATACAGTTAAGAAATTTGTCTTTGATTAATAAAAGCAATAAATATACTTGGAATTTCTAAAGTTGATTAACCAGGTTTGCCATCAGTGGGAGTTGTTTTGCCTAGATATATTATTTGTATCAGTGAAAGACAAAAACACCAATCTAATTAAACACAAATCTAATTAATAGACATTATTAAATTGCTGTATAGTAAAACCCTATATTAGCTATTTGGTCTGTATTGGATTGGATAATGTGGGGTTTTTTTCCAGTGATAATTTTTATTATTCTTACTTTGGAGTATTTTCAAAGCACTTTTATAATGTTAGTCTCTAGTCATATAAATGCCTACAAGGAGGTTGGTGATGTTTTGCAAATTTGACTCAGGGTTCAGGACTTTGTAGTTAGGGTTTAAGCTATGACTGGGATTTAGGCCTATTGACTGAGAATCCTAATTTCTTTCCACCAAACTGCTAAGGATGTGAAAAAGATTCAAAGATTATGCCCTTTTTAGAACTGTCTAGCCCTCCAATTGTGGTTAAGGAGTAGGTGGAGGATGTGGCTAAGAGAATGATCACTGTCTGATGAATAAGAGAATTGACAGAACAAAGCAGTGGCTTCTTAAGGGTTTTATCATGTTACAGTCTTCTAGAATATAAAAACATATTTGTGGATATGTTAGACTGCAGATCATATGCAAATGTGCCAAATTAAGGACATATGAGAATATGGATATATGATATGGTGGATCATCAAAGGCTGATTATGTGGGTGCATTTTTGAGGTCTCTTAGAGGTGATGTTGAAAAGCCCTACACTTCTACAATTTGCAGCTTAGATCTTAAAATCCATCTAGCTTGTGCCATGTGGCCAGTTGTTGGTGATTTCTGAATGTGATAAAAATGATGTTCTGAAATCAGTTTGATTTTAATTTCTGGTGAGATGTATTAGAACATAGGAGAGGTTCACCAGGTGTTTGTATATATAGTGGAATATTTTCATTGTTTCTGTTCCTGTGAAGTGACTCCCAAATTAGTAAAGATGGCCTTTATATTTGCCAGATGCAGTTTGTAGGTGTTGGTGGGAGGAGGGGGCAGGGAAGCGTGAAAAGAATGTGCTTGTCATACAAACTTAACTTAGAGCTGAGTTCCCTAGGCATGATTCCAATCAGATTGCTGTCCCCAAACTACTCATGTCACTGGGCTTTGGCATATTTAATGTGTTTTTTCTTAATAGACTCTATGTTTCATGAGGGCAGAGAATCCATCTCTTTTTACCACTATCTTCCTAGCATCTAGCACACTGCCTGAACCAAGTAGTCAGTAAATAAATAAATATTTGCTGAATAAAAAACGAAATGCAAATGCAAGATTTTTTAAACTTTCAAATAAAACAAAATTAGTATGTAGAAATATAGAATGTGTTTTCTGTTAATTAACACAGCAGTTCTTGGCACTTGTGTACCTGTATGAATTCATTGTATGAATTTTTGCTTGAAGTGTAATCACATAACACATATTTTACCTGCTGAATCATTTGCTCCCTGACATCATGATTTCTTGTCTTAATCCACACCTGGCTTTACGCCTTTCCCCAGAACTCCTGTGAGGTCACTTTAAAAAGAGTTACCACTAAAAAACTTAATCATGTACTGCATTCAGTGAGTCTCCCCTGTTATTCTGGGAACTGTTCCACAGGAGCTCAGAGAGCAAGCAGTGTAATGTGACATGGCCAGACAAAAATCACCATCAGATTCACCTTTATGTTCTTAAGTGTTAGTCATTCAGAATAATCAGATGTGTAAGTTAATTTGCTTCTTTCTTATGCCCAGGCATGGTTTATAAACTGTTGTTATATGCAGAATTATTTATACAGTTTTGTGACAGAAAAGCTTCAGGAAAATACCATGATTATAAACTCCCTTTCCCACAAACTTGAGAAAATGCCAAAAAGATTCATTCCTTTAGCTCTAAGGCTTTTAGATCTTTGTTAATTTTCTATTTGTATATTCTGAAAAAGGGAATATCATGAACAATCTTTACTTGACATCATTTTTGGCCATTTGGCTATACATTATAGCTATTATTCTATTTTTTCCTCTTTTTACTGACAAACTTAAAATATTTGTATTTGATGTTTCTGTTTCCTACTTACTTTCCTTGCATTATAGTATTCACTCCAGTTCCTCTATTGATATTGCCTTTCAAGGCTAATTTCTTTTTCTTGATTCCAAGATTCTCACTCTCATTATCTTTGATCTTGCTTGGCTGTTTGATTCTTTGACATGCATTCAACACTACTCCTTTCATCATTCTCCTCCTTTGGGCTCCAGACACCACCCCTTTCTGTTCTTCTTACTTTTACAACCTATTCTTTTTTTTTTTTTTGGCCCTCCCTTCTTTGACTCCAGTGCTCTGCCCTTGTCCTCTGCTTTCCCTCTAATTACTCAGTCTAATCATCCCCTTCAATGGTTTCACCCATGTATTAGTTTTCTATTGCTGCATAATAAATTACACAGATGTAGCTTAAAATAACAAAAAGTTATTATCTCATAGTTTCCATGGCTGAAGAATTCAGGAAAGGCAGGCTCCTCTGTTCAGGTCTTAAAAGGCTTCAATCATAGTATCTACTGGACTGCAGTTTTCATTTGGGGCTCATAGTCCTCTTTCAAACTCATTCAGGTTGTCAGAATAACGTTCCTTGCATCTATAGAGTTTATGGAGGCTGTATCTTCAAGGGCAACAGGAACATGTCTCTTTGAGTTTCACCTTCTTTAAGGTTCTTTGGTTTAGATCAGGCCCACCCAGCACAATCCCCCTTTTGACTAAAGGTCACTAGAGCATAAAGGCAGAGGTAATTAGAAGTAGAGGAAAAATGTGGCAAACAGAGAGTTGGAGAAGGTACCATGAACTAGCATAACTGAACAAAGGGTATAAAGTTCATCCCAAAATGAACCACAACATTTTTTTTTAGAAAAAACAGCATCCTGGGCTCCATGGAACAATAAAGATCTATACGGGTCAGTGGGTATTAGCCTTTAATCACCTTTCAAGTGCCTACTGCTCCATTGTAGAACCTTTTGGTCCTCTAGGTTGCACACTCATTCCATCCCAATAATGACTTAAGGGAAGAGTTGTTATTTCATCTCTCTGTTCATCCATGAATTTTTAGCATTGTCATATACTCACTTTTAGCCCAATGAGGTCTTGACCCCTCAAAATTCCCTTATTGTTCCCTAAGTCACCTTTGTTGCTTTTCTTGCCATGAACATGAGACTTCGGGGCCTGACATTGTTATCTAACTCACCCTCTGTGTATGTTTACCCATTCAGCTTATGATAAAACCATCTTTTCTGTGTGACTGCAGTGGCCAGAGCCAAGCTTTAGAGGAAAAAAGAGGCAAGTTTCAGCCTATTTTTCTCATTCTATGAAGGTACCTGGTCCTATTCTGCTTTTCTATGAGGATTGCACCCAACTTTCCTTTTTCTCACTTGAATTGCTTTTTCTTCTTAAGATTCTCCTCCAAAATTAGGGGAAAAACTATCACTCATTCATTTATTTATTAGTTTAATAATTACTGAGTGCCTATACTATGTCTTAGGCAGTGTTCCTCCTGCTGAGGAGAGAGCAGCAAACAAATCAGACAAATTCTTTCCCTCCTGAAACTTCCATTCTAGAGGACAGAAGAGGAAGTAACTTCATCTGAGTAAGCTAGGGAAGACTTCACTGAAAGATGACATTTTAAACCCATAGCCTTTCCACTTATACTTTCTCACTTATCCTCTCTTACCTTGCTTAAGACTCCACACCTTCAATTCTTTTTTCCTAGTATATTTAAATAAACTTCAGGGATTTTTTTTTTTTTTAATCCTTGAAAATAAAGCTTTTATTTGCCTGCTTACCTATATATTCTCTCTCCTTCTCCCTTTATACAGCCTCTAAAATTCTTATAACTCCCGCATTTTTTTCATTCATTCTGTAGCCCTCTTTTAATCGGGCCTTTGTTCCTATTGCTTTATTGATATTGCATCTTAGTGATCAACTATGGTTTCCTGGTCATCAAATCTAATGCCTTTTTCAGTTTTCCCCCCATTAATAATTAATTAATTTAAAAGGCCCAATACTTCTCTCTGCTGTAACTTCGTTCACAATACTTCTTTCAAATGGAAGGCCCTTTCCATTGTTTTAGCATGACTAAATTCTCTATCAAAATGTCAGCTCAAATGTCACTTTTTGTTTCTACTTGACTTTTTTATTTAATGTTTCTTGTGGCACTGATTATTTCTATTTTGGATTTTAACCTTCTTGAGAGATATAACTCTATTTTATTTATTTTGGAATCACCCACTGCACCTGACAGAGTGCTTTGCATATAATAAGTGCTTATTAAACATCTGCCAAATGCAAAAGAAGCAATGAACAAAAGTAGGTTTCATTTCATTCTTATAACTTTTTTTCAAAACTAGAGTTACAGAACATGTACAATTTTATTCTAAAAACACACATTTTGAAAAATTAACTTATTTGACCTGTAAACTCATATTTGAAGACTCTTGAAATTGAGCACATAGCATCACAGAGACAAATAAATGAATTAATAAATAAAGCATTAAGTGTTGCTTTCCTTCATTTCCACTTACCACATTATTTTTAGTTTTTCATAACTATTTTTTTAGTGTAATGATAGACTGGGTTAGTGGTTCAAGGTAAGAAATATGTTTGCTGTATTATCCTAAACATGCTTTTGAAGTTCTGCCTCTTTACTATCTGGTCTTATCTTCTGACATTTGATACCTAGTTTCATTGTATGTCTGATTTTGATTAAGATGGATTGGAGAAATTCTGAGTATAATGCAACTATGTCTTTCTTTAGAGTTCATTAGATAAAATAAACATCAATATTTTTGACTCTCAGTGATAATTTAGAGGAATGTGAAATGCATGTTCTTTTCACTAAGTTAAAAATTGTTATGAAGAGAAGGATATGATAATTTTTTTGTTTGCTAAGTTAATAAAATAGAGATTTAAAAATTATATAAAAACTCTACTGGTGTTTCAGTGTTTACAGGTAAAATATTTATAGATTGAAATTAATTTCTAGTTACATTGGAGTAGAAGCCAAGACATTGTTGCAGCAAAGTTGAAAACTGAATGAAGTACTACATTAAGTATTATGTAATAATTAAGGTCAATCTTACCTCTAGAGGTTTATCTAATTAAAAAGGATGCTTAATCACCACTGTCTTTACTTTACCAAGTGGGGACAATCCAATAAAACTTTTCCAGGATAAGACCATTCAGAAATTTAAGTCATCTGATTCTGTATATATCATAGAATTGCCAGAATCTAGACTAGCACAGTTCAGGTCCCGGCTTGGCCATATACTAGGTATATAACCTTGGGTGGATTATTACATTGCCCTGTGCCTCAGTTTTCTCCTTTGTAAAATGGGTTCATGAGCCCTGGCTGGTGTCTCATGGTTGGCATATCATCTTGTCTAGCACAACAAAAGGTTGTGGATTTGATCCCCAGTTGAGGTGTATACGGGAGGCAGCCGATGTGTTCCTCTCTCTCTCTCTCTCTCACACACACACAAAAATCAATAAATATATTCTCAGATGAAGATTTTAAACATGGGCTTAGGGGAGTATCTCTTATATGGTTGTCATGTTGATTAAATGGGATAATTCAGATAAAATGCTCAGAATAGTGCACAACAACTGCTTAATAAGTTTTAGTTTTATTATTAGGAAATACCAGAAACTTAATGACAAATATAGTATGAATAGGTAGAATTCTTACTATTTTTCAACAGGGGGTAGCCAAAATATCTTCTCTATTCCAGGATGTTCTCTTGGCCCTAGTGATTCTGAAGGAATTAGTTTACTTTAAGGTGTGAGGGATAAAGTGTAGTAGATTAAATTGCATAGGAAGTTTGACATGCAAAGTAATGGTGTTAGGATGAAAAAGAGATATCAGGATTTCAAAATGTCTTTCTGATATGAGGATAGATTTCCATCCTTGAAGGTCTGTCCTCTATGACTTCTAGCCCCTTTGTTTCTCTTCTAACATATTTTTCCCAGAAAGTATTTTTATAATTGATAATAAGTGAGGTTGACTAGAAGAACATGAGGAGAGTTATCAATGTGCTTTCTAAGCAAATGCAGAGGACAGCTGAATAATTATGAAGGGGTTCTAGCTCACCCCAGTGGTATGGGGGACCTTGTAGGGAATGTAAAATATGAATCCAAGGATATAACCTAAGAAATAGATGTGAAGTCAAATATCCCAGGGTGAGAGGGGCTGGGAGCAGAGAGGTCGAACACTAAGGAGGTAGTGGTGTGAGGATGGTGTAGACAGTAGAGTGGCCTGAGTGTTAGTCAGAGTTTTCCCGTTCACCGGCTGTGAAATCTAGAAGAGATACTTACTCTCATTAGGCTTAGTTTTCTCATCTATAAAGTGGAATTTTTTAAAAAATTTCATTGTTGTTGTATTACATCCATTGCCTTTTTGCTCCCCTCTGTCCCCCTCCCCACCCACCCATTCCCTCCAAAGTCAATCCCACCTGTTGTTGTTGTCCATGTCCATGGTTCCTTTATACTAGGTTCTTGTCTAAGCTGCTCCCCTTCCTTGCCTCTGCCTTCCTCCTCCCCCCGACCCCTTTCCCCCTGACCACTGAAGGCCTATTCACTGTATTCATATATTTGGTTCTGTTTTGCTTGTTGTTAGTTTTGTTCATTATTGTCCCGTAATGGGTGAGATCATATATTTGTCCTTCACTGAATGGCTTATTTCACTAAGCATAATACTTTCCAGTTCCATCCATGTTGTTGCAAAGGGTACAAATTCCTTCTTTCTTTCTGCTATATAGAATTCCATTGTGTAAATGTACCAAAGTTTTTTGATCCAATCATCCACTGATGGGCACTTAGGCTGTTTCCAGCACTTGACTATTGTAAATAATGCCACTATGAACATAGGTGTATGTAGGTTCTTATGAATTGGTGTTTCAGGGTTCTTTGGATATAGTCCAAGTAGTGGAATTGCTGGATCAAAAGGCAGTTCCATTTTTAGTTTTTTAAGGAAACCCCATACTGTTTTCCACAGTGGCTGCACCAGCCTACATTCCCACAAATAGTGTATGAGGGTTCCCTTTGCCTCGCATCCTTGCCAACACTTGTTGTTTGTTGATTTGCTGATGATTGCCATTCTGACAGGTGTGAGGTAGTATCTTATTGCGGTTTTAATTTGCATCTCTCTGATGACTAGTGATGTTGAGCATTCTTTCATATGCCTCTGGGCCCTTTGTATATCTTCCTCAGTGAGTTGTCTGTTCAGGTCCTTTGCCCATTTTTTAATTGGGCTGTCTTTCTCCCTGGTGTTGGTCACATTAGTTCTTTATATACTTTGGAGATCAGACCTTTGTCTGAGGTATCACTGGCAATTATGTTTTCCCATGCAGTTGGTTCCCTTTGAATTTTGCTGATATTTTCTTTAGCTGAACAGAAACTTTTCAATTTGATATAGTTCCATTTGTTGATTCGTTCTTTTATTTCCTTTGCCCTTGGTAAAGTATCAGTAAACATATTTTGGTGTAGGATATCTGAAAGTTTACTGCCTATGTTTTTCTCCAGGACCTTTATGGTGGCACTGCTTATGTTTAAATCCTTTATCCATCTCGAGTTTATTTTGGTGTATGGTGTAAGTTGGTGGTCTAGTTTTATCTTTTTGCATGTTGCTGTCCAGTTCTCCCAACACCATTTGTTGAAGAGACTGTTTTTACTCCATTTGATGTTCCTTCCCACTTTGTCAAATATTAGTTGACCATAGAGTCCTGGGTTAATTTCTGGGCTCTCTATTCTGTTCCATTGATCTATATGTCTATTCTTATGCCAGTACCATGCTGTTTTGATGATAGTAGCCTTGTAGTATTGTTTGAGGTCTGGTATTGTGATTCCTCCTACCTTGTTCTTCTTTCTCAAGATTGTGGTGGCTATTCGTGGGCATTTTTAGCTCCATATAAATTTTTGAAGTATTTTTTCTATTTCTGTGAAGTCTGTCATTAGTATTTTAATTGGGATTGCATTGAATCTGTGGATTGCTTTGGGTAGTATGGACATTTTAATGATATTAATTCTTCCCACCCATGAACATGGTATATGCTTTCATTTATTTGTATCTTCCTTGATTTCTTTCTTCATTGCTCTGTAGTTTTCTGAGTACAGGTCTTTTACCTCCTTAGTTAAGTTGATTCCTAGGTACTTTATTTTTCTTGTTGCTATGGTAAATGGGATTTGTTTTTTCGCTTCTGTTTCTGTTGTTTCATTATTGGTATACAAAAATGCTTTTGATTTCTGGATATTGACTTTATACCCAGGTATTTTGCTAAATTTGCTTATTAGGTTGAATAATTTTTGGTGGAGCCTATTGGGTTTTGTATGTACACTATCCTATCATCTACAAATAATGACAGTTTGACTTCCTCCTTTCCAATTTGGATACCTTTGATTCCTTTTTCTTCTCTGATGGCTATAGCTAGAACTTCCAAGACAATGTTGAATAGAAGTGGAAAAAGTGGACAGCCTTGTCTCGTTCCTGATCTTAGGGGGAAAGCTTTCAGTTTTTGTCCATTAAGTATGATGTTGGCTTCAGGTTTCTC
>PVIW01006352.1:20897-88713 GCA_004026585.1 Noctilio leporinus | reverse complement strand
ACTGGCTTATTTCACTAAGCATAATACTCTCCAATTCCATCCATGTTGTTGCAAAGGGTACAAGTTCCTTCTTTCTTTCTGCTATATAGAATTCCATTGTGTAAATGTACCAAAGTTTTTTGATCCAATCATCCACTGATGGGCACTTAGGCTGTTTCCAGCACTTGGCTATTGTAAATAGTGCCGCTATGAACATAGGGGGGTTTCCTTAAAAAACTAAAAATGGAACTGCCTTTTGATCCAGCAATTCCACTACTTGGACTATACACAAAGAATCCTGAAACACCAATTCATAAGAACCTATAATACATTCTTAGTTGGTCCTCTCCACAGAGGTTTGGACACCTTAGACAATCCTTACACACCTTACCCACCTCTGACCACCTTCCTTTGTAGCAGACACTGTAGCCTTGAGCTTTTCTGGGAAAAGATCAGAGAGAAGATTCCTAAACTCGATCTCAGCCTCCCAACTTATCTCCTGATTCAAAATAATCCTACCTATCTCTCACCAACTCACTCATTCTTTATTCATTCAATCCTTTAAAAAGATAGCATGTTGCTAGACCTAGGGTTGTTGCTATGCGTACAAGACAACTCACTATCCCTTCCCTAAAGGAGCTGAGATTTGAGGGGAGGAAAGCCAGAAAACTAATGACGATATAGGATGTTGGGCAGCAGAATGGAGCCATACACAGGACTCTCACAGAGCAGGTTGTTAACCTGCAGAGGGAGCTGAGAGAGCTTCCTGGAGAAGTGTTACCTGGGTTGCATATCAAAACGTAAATGAGGCTTAACATGTCCTGCCCTGAGAACACACATCCCAAATAGGGGAGAGGAAGGTCTGTGGAAATGAGCCACAGTGGATGATCTCCAATCATAAATATGTAATATGAGGGAAATCTGATATTTGTTTTGAGCCCCTAAGACTTTTGATTTGTTTGTCAGTTCTGATTAATGCATAATTTGGTAGTGGGTTTGAGATGTTTCCATCACAAAGAGCTTAAATGAGGGAGCACCTTATTCTGATTTATATTTAAGGTTGATCGCATTAGCAAATTTGACACAAGATTAAACCTTTTATGACAAGATTAAACATTTTTACATATTTCTCATTATGCCAGTAGTTTGGGGTCTTAACTATTTCACTGTCAGTGTCATGTGGCATAGAAGAAGCAATTTATTATCATTTTTCTTATTAATTTTTACTCTCATCCTCTTCTCTTGACCATTATTTAGTTCTTACGGGCATACAGATTTTCATACCTGTTTTTGTAACTACAGTATGTAGAGATCATGCAAAGTATAGGTGTTGAAACAAGACTGATTAATGGGTGACTCTTTTTGGGCTTTCCCATTTTAATATCCACTAAACCTACTCAGCATCTAAAGATTGTTATGCAGAATCTGGAGTTCCCCTTAAAATCTGGGGGACAACATAAACAAAAGAATTCTTATTTTCCTGCTCTCCTTTAAATATCAGCATTGTGTCCAAATGAACTATGTGAGTAATAGTTTCAATATGGATTAACATATGTGTTAGCTTATACTTTCCTGACCCTCAGCCAATCCCTAACCCTCATTCCTGAAATATTGGAAAAATTTCAAGAAAATATGAGATTCATCTAATTATGTATTTTGAACAGTTTAGCATCAAAATCATGGCAATCAAATGCATTTTCCTGGTTAAACCAGTTTACCTGGTTCACTGTATCAGTCTGTTTTGGCATCGTGTAGATAAGGAATTTCAGAAGAGGGTGTAAAATCTGAAAGAAGCATTAAGATCCACTCTGAAAATCCCCAGGCTTCGCTGATGATAAATGGAGAACAGGAGGTGGAAGGACCCTCCTGCCAGGCCAGGAGCATGTGACCAGTCTTGGCTTCTGTTAGAAAAAGCACAGAAAAAAGTATGTTCTATAAACATGCAGAGTGACTGAAAGTGGGGCTGCCCTAAAATAGCAACATCCCATTGGCTTTACTGACTATCCCCAAAAAGGGCAAGACAACATTAAACGCTCCTAATTAGGGAGGGTTAAAAATAAACTATTAAAAGCACTTTTCATCTGAGAGACCTCATTCAAAGAAGGCATCTAGAAAGTGATTCCAAGATGATTTTATAAGGAGTGACGGAAGGGTAAGTAGAATTTGAGCCCACGGTCAGAGAAATCATTGACAATAAGCAGAGCCGAGGTCCAGAGTCCTGGCATCGTGGCGCTGGGAGGCAGCAGGGATGACTACTGTTCGTTGCCTATATTTAGAACCCAGATTTCGATTTTAATGCCTCCTCATCACTGAGAGATAGACACACGAAGGAACAAAACTTGCTGAATCATAACGCCAAGGTGAGCAAGCAGATAACTGGGGAAGCTCGGTGGAAAAAAACTGCACACAAATCACAGATCTCTAGCAACTTTTCAAATCCCACGGGCACCACTAAGAAAACCGCCCTGCCCTGACAGTAAAGTAAGCTTGGTCTACTCTGTCTTTCCATCTCTGACGCTGCTGTGGGAGAGGGATCCCCCACTTTCTGTTTTCTGTGATTTTGTTTGAAGTGGGAGGTGGGGCTGTGCCCTCCTGTGCAGGCGAAACATTGTTCACACCTGCTTCCTGCGGGCGCAGGTCTGGGGATCCCGAGTTCCTTTAGAGATTTTTCTTTTTTTCTTTTTTTAAAACCACAGGCTTTAGTAAGGCAGGCTATCAAGTTATTTTCAGCAATAAATCGTCCTCAAACACTTGGTCTGTTTCTTGTGTTTTCAGTAGCCGCAGCAAAGCATGTCTGCTAAGCACAAGGTGATTGAAATCTCGGTGGTTCCTGGTCTGAGCTCGGCGCGCTCTTTCCTTCTGTCGTCACCCCCAAGTGGAGGCTCAAGCTTGGGTAGGGAGGCCGCATTCTCAGTCTGACTGTTGCCAGAGTTCCCACCGTCGGCCGGGAGGTCCTCACGTGGGTGCTTGAGAGAGGCTGCATCACAGCTTATTTCCCCACACCCCTCGCTGCAGCCAGACCGCTCCTTACAGCAGAGCCTGCGTCCATCACTCGCTCACAACCGGGGGAAGAGGTCAGAGGCGGGAAGCAGCTGACTCGCACTCATGATAAGAGTTTCCCCAGTTGTTTCCCTTTGCATTTTAAGCTCTGTTAACGTATGGTTTGCGTGCAAGGTATTCCAAAGGCAGTTTTACATAAACGGTTTTTTTTTTGTTTTTTTTTTCACTTTAAAATAAGCCTCCCTAAGTTTTTGCTCCGCAGCATCTGTGTTTTTGTCACCAAATTAATCCTGGATGTTCTTGCTTTTGCTGCAATATTACCCTGATTCTAGGAATCAAGTTCTTTTTCAAGAATCAAGTAAGGTTCAATTTATGAAGCAGAAAGATAATTAGATGCAAATCCAGGGAATTAACACATTGTAGTATCAACTGGAGAAATGGACTTTAGGCAGAATTGTCCTTTTAGGGAAGCTTAACTTTGACACAATCAGAAAGAAGTTGTAAGGCTGTCACTAGAGGTATTGAGCCCAAGAACCCACCCCTGGACCTGCAAACCAGGAACCAGCAAACTGAAACGAGGAAGCAATGCTACCATATTGCTTTCCTCCTTCTTCCACTTCCTCCTCTTCTTCTTCTTCACCTTCATCTCTTCCTCCTCCTTCTTTTCTTCAGTTTACATTACTTTCCATCATCCATGGAGCTGGAGTGATGATGCAGAAAAAGCGTGCTTCCACATTGTTGCTTGAAGAGTGCCGTTATCTAATAAGGACAGTAATGCTTATATCCTAGGGTTATTCTAAGGATTAAAGGAGATAATACATGTAAAGCATGTAACAGAAAACCAAGAATAAATAAAAAGTGCTTTATGTAAATTAGTTAAGGATCCTGAATTCCTTTCAATAAATAAATAGCGGCTCCTATTATAAAAAATGAATTAATCATAATAACAGGGTTCTTCAATTTATTCATTATTTCCTTTACAATTTATGAACTCCCATTTGTGCTAGATTTTGCACTGAGAACAGGAATATAAAGTACATTAAACTTAAATAATTGTTGAGTGAATGAATTAACTTATGATCTAATGAAGCAAAAAGGTATGTATGTGGTCAATTAACTGGCCAGCGAAGCAAGTTCAGGAAGGCATACAAAGTCCTATGGGAAACACTGAAGGGCTAGGCATAATTTCGGTGAGACATAACAGTCAATATTATCGATGCTGGCACACCACTGCAGTTGGAGAAGGCAGGCACCATGACACTGATGAGTCTTGCATTACTGACCAATTACTTCATAGAAATTGACATCGAGGGAGCCATCTCTCCCCAAACTGTGGTAACATGCTTTTATATTGGCAGGTCCATACAGCTCAGGGGTTGATTTTTTCCAGTTCTGGAAAGTTTGAGTCAGATTATAACTTTAAAAAGAATGCAAAGAACTAGAAATAAGACCCATGCTCATTATAAATATTTGATGAGAATCCTTATGAAGCATACCAAGGTTTAAAAATGTAAGGTACTTGATTACAAAAAAATACACCAGATTATCGTTTTTATAGATGCTCAGAAATAGTAACACCAACAGCCAACCCTTGAAGCAAGCACAATAGTGGTGTTAATTCTCATCCCCCTTCCTCACCTCTTAAAGTCATATGAATAGAAAGGGTAGTTGTCACTTCTAGGCAGAAACTCTGGAAAGCAGAGCGTGATAAGCCACGCTTGGCTGTTCCTATCTCAATGACCAGAACACACCACCAAAAACTAAAGTTCCATCGGCCTGTATTCCTAAGTGACAGCAAATACCAAATACATGTACAAACTTAGGTTGCACAGGTGGATAAGAAATAAACTTATGGATTATTTGTTAATGTAGCAAATCTCAGCACATTCTATTGATAGAATAATCAAATTTTACACTAGCATCAGTTATCTGTGATGCATCAATATCTTCAAGGGCATAATTAGAAGCTATATTCCTTCTTTTTTTCTTACTATAAACTCTTAATTAATAGATTTAATATGATTAAGTGCATAAATTTATTAATACGCTGTGCTGAAGTAAGAAATGCTCAAACCTGTAGACTATTTGCATAGTAGTTTATTTGAGCCAATCTGACCACAATCGTCAGGAAACAAGATCTCAGGTGCTCTGCAGAATGACAGGTGTGCAGTTTCTTTTCTACTTTGGGAATTTAGAAGGAAAAGTGAAAAAGTTACATGAAAGTGGGAGAAAGCAAAGAACAGGAGTGTTAACAAGATCACGTAACTCTTATGAAGGTGCTTAGGCCTTCTAGGGGTCTGGAAAAGAGAATTAACTTCTATCATTTCACCTTGCGCTAATCTACATCACAGAAACAACCGGCAGGCATATTTAAAATGAAGTGCCTCTTTTTCATTCACATTTGGTTTTCTGATTTTTAAATTGAACTTTTGTCATCATTAATAGCTCTCCAAATTATCATGACCCCTTTCAGGTGCCATTGAATGGAATATTACTTAGTCAATGGATTCTATTTACCGGTTTTTAAATTAGGTCTATGGGTAATACACAGAAACAAATAACATGTATACATATATACACACATAATATTTACATATGCATACATGTACATGCATACACTGGTAAAAATTGAATCAAAAGGATGAGCTGAAAGATCCTCAGATGTTATTAAGGAGTACATTGTGTATTCTGTAAAGCCCTAGGTGGGTGAGAGAGGCAGGTCTGTGGGCTCCCTATGCCCCAACCCTACTCCTGCTTCAACTAAAATAGCCCCTCTTCTGTGTTTTATATGAGTATGTTCTCTGTCCCTGTCTCTCCCTCCTTCTCCCTGTAGAACTGCTGCTATTAAAAAATTCAGAAACCACTAAATTGTATATGAAAGCGTAATGTGCTATCTCTAAAAACTTGGAATTGAGGTTTACCTCTGAGAATTGAACTATGGAATTCAAACAATGAAATGAGATAAGAGATGAGCAAAGTCATTTTGAAGGAGGATGAAGGTCCTTAGGTCTGAATAATGTTTGACTCACCCCACTCAGTATTATTTTATGTGTTTAAAGAAATAGTGTGCCCTTCAGAAACTTGTTAGTTGGTGTGTGTGTCTGGGGAGGGGGGTAGGGGCCAAGAAGGTAAGTGGTGAATTGATGCTTACAGAGACTGTGTAGGATGAGCTGGAGAAGAAGGTTATGCAGCAAGACCATGTCTGAGAAGGGCCAATAGATTAGCAGATTAGGTAGAAACATTGAAATCAAAGAGGATAGAAAGGATGGAAAATATTCAAAGGAAAAAGAGCAGGAAAGTTAACTTCTCCACCCTTGCCTTTTGGGACAATCTAGCCTTGTCCAGGCTTTATTTTTTTTTTTTAATTTTATTTATTATTTTTCATAGAGAGGGAGAGAAACATCAATGTATGGTTGGTTGTCTTTTACCTGCCTCCAGCTAGGGACCTGGCAGGAGACCTGGCTTTCAACCTGGTTATGTTGCCCTGACTGGGAATCGAACCCCGACCTCTGGGTTTGCAGGCTGGCGCCTCATCCACTTGTGCCACCAGCCAGAGGGTTTTTTTTTTTTTTTTTTAATTAATGCAAACCGTAGACAGACCTGATAACCTATCTGATGACTCAGCTATTACACAGTGACAGTGATTCACTTCTATCTACATTTTTGCCCTGAGTTGTCTTTTCCAAGCCTACAGTCCAGACAGTCAACTGAATGTCACTGATTTGCCCATCTGTATGTCTTGCGCAAACCTCGATCTTGCTTACAGATTTCTGTACTTAATCGACAATGAAATAGCTTCACCTGTTTATCCCAGAAGCATCTCAAACTCAATGTATGCAAAGCTGAACTCAAAGCTTTCCCCACTAACTTGGTCTTTCCTAGGTTTCTGTAATTCATGAATTGATACCATGTTAGGGATTCATCTTAGATGATTCTTTCTCTAATCTGTTCTTTATTTTGTTCTTTTATCTCCTAAACAGCTCCTTCCCTCTATTTCTATTGCCAAACTTCAGTAGCACACTAACTTTTACAATGGCCTCTTTACTAGTCTTCCTTCTCCAATAAAATATATTCTACACATGAACTGCCCGTCACTAACACTCCCTTCAGAAATGATTAGAAAATCAGTTTCAAATTTCTCTTAGTCTGAAAAACAGCTTTTCCATCTTCTCCTTGAATCCTTCCCAAACATTCTTTCTCTTCCCACAGGTAGAGTGACTTCCTCCCTCTGTTTTACTCCTACACCTTCTTTCTGCATCGACACTGCATTAATTACCTCATTATGTAGCAGCTCTCTGTCTTATAGATCATGTCTTCTTAAGGAGCATATCTTCAATGAATGAATGAGGAAGTCTGAGCCAATTTTATTTCCCTTTTTATGATATAAAACTACTTTAAAATTAAACAATTGAAATGTAACTGATTTTTCCAAAAATCTGTAAGACACTCACAAACTGTAGTGATTTCAGCCCTACCAAGGACCAACTCAAAAATGGGCAGAAAGTTTCTCTTCTTATTTTCTGTGATTAAATAAGAACATTTTAGGTTAATCTTTTCATACCTTGCCCTACAGTCTACAGGACTTTTGAAAACGTATTTAACGTTCAAAACAAAAGATTAGAGTACAATAGCCAATTATGGGTATATTCAGGAATTATTTATGTGATAGTAACATGATTGATTGGCAGAAGATTGCCAGAGCTGGTACCAAATGCCTTGTAGGATATTTTTCACTTGGTTTTCTTGTTATCTTCACAGTCTTTTAGCTTTTGTCGGGTATCATTATGCTAATTTCCACAAAAAAAATTTAAATTTTGTTTTTTATTTGGCTTTTCATGTTGTTATAGGAAAGCCTTTCATCTTAGTGTATGTAAAAATATTCATTGATGATTATTCAGTTTTGTTGATTAGTTGAGCTAAACCAATAAACAAGGTTTTTTTAAAAAACAAACAATTATCCAGAGCTCTATGTCTAAGGAGAGAACATAGTTTCAGAATGTTGGACCTCTCCAGCTAGTTTCTAAAAACATAATTTTCTGGAGTGCTCAAAAAGCTCAACATTTCGGTATTATTTTTTAAAAAATATGTAGCAATTACCATTTCCTGAGATGTTGTGAAAGGGTTAGGGAGCCCTTGTTTGGGAAACAAGGTAAAAGAGAATCTCTCATTTCTTCTTCTTCAAAAAAAATACTAACCTTTCAAAAAAGAAAATGCTAACCTTTCAATGGAATGTTACTCTCATTGAAGCCAAATCTTAGGCATTGTTTGACCACACTTCCCTATGGATGATGTGATGGTATAATAAAAGGTCTTACACCTAATTTTGAGTCTCTCTTCCTCTTCCTTTTGGCCCATGAAGTATAAGTTAAAGAAACTGTCAAGGGGTCTTCTCCAAAGGTGATCCTAGCCCTCTTACACTCTATTTTTGCCTTACATAGCATCCACAAACTCTCATCTCTTTAGTCCATTGTACAAGTGGTCTACCTGAAATTAGTAAGACCATGAGCTGTGGATTTGTGCTTAAACTGATGGGAAGGGCACTTAGAGCAATCCTTTTCAGCAGGTCATATTTACTGTCCTAGCTAACAAGAGATCTAGGCTTTGGACTCAAAGTACAGGACCAACTAATAATAAACTGGTGAAATTTTGCCATTTTCCATGGATCCTGTGCATATTTCTTTGTGGAAATCATGGGACAGACAAGGAATGACAGGGCAAAAGCTAGATTGAAGCATTTCTGAGTTTCTTGGCTATAATACCATATAAGCTTTCACCTGATTTTCATAATCATTCATAACAAGCTGATTGGGGACTTTGTTATTATTATCCTCATTGTCCAGTTATTACCAGTTGATACCATTACTATCATCATCATTATCATTATTTGGATATCAATCTGAGTCTTCATAGCTGAAGACTCATAGCTGAAATTGTAGAAGAATTAAAATATTGGAAGAAGCTGGGACCTGAGGTGTTTTTAAATGTAAGGTTACCAGGAAAGGATAGTGACAGAATAATATTAAATACCATTATCATAATAATAATCACAATAACAATGTTAGTAACTAAAACCTATAGGATATTTAGTATGTTCCAGACCATGTGGTCATATTGTCTTTTTTTTCCTCTTTTTTCACTTTTTTAAAAAAGATTTTATTTATTATTTTTAGAGAGAGAAGAAGGGAGAGAGGCAGAGAGGGAGAGAGATATCAACATATTGTTGCCTTTCACCTGCCTCCAGCCACAGACCTGGCTGGAGACCTAGTCTCTGGTTGCAACCAGACCTTGCAACCTGGTTATGTGCCCTGGCTGGGAATCGAACCAGCAATTTTTTGGTTCGCAGGCCAGTGCCTTATCCATTGTGCCACCAGCCAGGGCCTCTCTTTTTTAAAAAATAATTTTATTTTATTCTTGTTGTATTACATTCATCCCATCCCCCAACCCTGCTCTCCCCTTGTCCAGGTCATTGCCTTATATATATACAATTTGACTAAATTCTCAAAACAACCCTATAAAGTAGGTACTATTATCATTTATATTATACATATTAAAAGACACAAGGACAAGAAAGTTAAGTGATTTCTCCAGGGTCCCAAATGACACTAGTGTTTGGTATTATACTAATCTGGGCATTTGGAAGGAAAATGATGACTTTACAAATCTTGTTTCTAGATTTCTGTTCTCATAAATACATGCTCATAAATGCTCTGGGGGGCACTCATGAGCCACAGCTTTGCAGCTGGAAAATCTGTTACATAGCTCCCATCAGATGTTATTAGTGTAATAATTTGAAATTAATAAAGAGGATTTTGTTTATACAATTGTTTGGTTTTCACTGTTTCTAGGCATGGTCTTACCCTACATGGTAGGTTACAGCAGCATCCAGTTTTCCGAAGGAACTTCTTAGAGCAAGAGATGTGGGGCTTTCCTCCCTGCCTTCTGATAGAAAAGATATACTTTCCCTTGGGGAACATGGGGACCAGCCAGGTCTTCTGACACAGCAAGGATGTGTCAGTGTATTTTGCCATTGTCCTGCCCTTCTGAGCCAGTCACGGGGTTTTGAAGGGCAGGACAATGGCAAAAAACCCCGTGACTGGCTCAGAAGGGCAGGGCACTGAAACTTTGCCGCTTTAGGTAAAGGGAGACACATTTTTATGTAAATGCAGACTTTCAATGACTGAACCCATACACCTGCTTCCAAATTGTGCAAGTTGCAACAGGCAGTACTTTGGAAACAAGCATGCAGGGATGATCAGCTAAGACACATAAGCAGAATATGTGGAACATGTTTTTTCTCCTAGAGAGCCTTGGGAGGGGTGTGGAAAGGAGCTTTTCAAATGAGGGAGACACCAAATCCTGTTTCCATGCAGGGCTTTGCAAAACAATATACACTTCCCCAGGGCTTTTCTTTAGAGCCTCTGGATTGGAATGAGGACAGCAGGTGTGACTTCCAACAGCTGCCTTAAAGAGCAGAGAAACTAACCCAAGCCTAGGAGTTCCACGTCAATAGTTAGGGGAACATCATTCCAAGTGCTAATGTTGATTAGGCTGATCATATTTCTCCTGGAAAAAATTTTATTTTTACTACTTTGAATTGAAGTCATATGATGTATTCTTAAAAACACATTTTGATATTTTGCTTTGGGGTGCTGTGGCTGGGACTTCGCTAAGTGCATTTCTCAGATTCCTTTATTGGCTAGTTTCTTAAGTTCTATCAGTGGGAGGCACTGGAGGATAAATGGAAGGAAAATGGAGGAAAAGAAAGAATTTCTTCTCATTTTTTAGTTCCTAGCTCATCACTCCAGTTTCCGGCTTCTTCCTGAAGTCACTGTGTACCTAAAAGGAACCAGCAACTCCCAAGACAGACCCCCTTGGCAGATGGAGAAATAGTTGTTCTGGTACATGGGACCTACTATGCTGGAGCTCTCTGGCTGTCTGCGAACTTCCAGTCAAATTTGTTCTTCAAAAGTGCACACCCCTGGGATGGAGGACCTCTCCAACAGCTCAGCACAGCAGATCTACAGAGGTCACTCCCATGAACTTCTATTTCTACTCCTTGCCCCACTCTTTCTATTACATCTGTAGACATAGCAGTTATTATACTCCTTTTCACTCCTTCGACTTTTTCATCCTCATGGAAAGAGATACAGTGGAGACACTGAAAGACTGGAGAGACTGAGGAGATGCAGGCATGACCCACTGGGGCATTCAAACCGTATGAGAGCACCAGGCAGAACGTTTGATCCAATAGTCGGATGACTTTATCAAGGTGATGATCCTGGAAGTGGGCCAATCAGGTAGAGTGCAGTAAAATTTATTGAAGATTAATTCCTCTTTTGTTTTGTTTAAATACCCAATGTAGTTTCTGTTTACTTTATCATGCTCTGAGTGATGCATGTCACAGAGCCCATCACCCATGGCTGAGGGCAGAGAATAGCCTCCACTGGAACATGTCTACTTCTGTACCTGAGAAAAGAGGCAGGCAGGGAAGATGGCACTATGGACATCTATAGGGAAACACAGTAAAAAACAGCTTTGTATTTTTTCACAGTCAGCTGGGAAAAGGAGGAAGAAGAATGGTAACAGGAGGAAATGAGATTAAGAGAGGAGTTTTGTTTTGAGGTAGGCATGCATGTGTAAGTGCTGATGGAAGGGTTCCAGTTATGGGAAAAGGTAAAGAGGCAGAGAAAGGAGAGACAATGGATGGTGCTGAGCTCCAGAGAGGGTAGAAGCCAGGCCTGTTATAGGAGGAGTGCACCCTTGCTGAAGTAGGAGTTAAATTGTGAGCCCACTGAGAGTAAGGACTATGTATAAAATAGAATTTTGTTCACCTAGAGCCTCACAAAAGCTCTTCCCCAATAAACTATTTTGATAAAACACTATTTTAATGAAATAGGAAGGGTGGCAATTCAAGGAATGTTTTGACCTTTTAAATTGTCTTCAGGAAGAGAAGATATGATTTTTCTCTTTTGCAGGTGTGGAAACTGGAGAAGGTAAATTATTCAGCCAAAGGGAGCTAACTTCAAAAGTGGAGAAACTTAGTTGATGTAAAAGAGAGTATATTCTTCTGAATTTTTTGGAACACAAAGACATTGCATTTTGTTAAGTTTTGTTTCCATGCATGGCTTTGTAAAATTAGTAACAAAAATGGCTATTACAAGGCATAAAGTGCAGACCCAAAGGGGATGGTGCTAAGTGCGCTGACAGTCTAATCACGGGTAACTTGAGGGAAATGAGAAGTGTGAGTTCCACGCTGTCATCTTTCCTGTTTCAGAACCACAGGAAAAGTGTCGCTCTTCTCCTTGCACATAATTTCCTGTCACTGCCACCCTCTTCCTTACCTCCGTGCAACGTTTCAATTGGCTCAGCCCTTTCAGCCTCACGTCCACCACCGCTGGTCCTCTCCCCGCTCAGCCCCCTGAGACTTCACTGTTTTGCATCAACCTATTGATGAATCGGCGCTTAGAGATTTGAAAGGTCACCCTTGTAAAGTCATATTTAGTCAGAGTGACGTCCCGTGTAATTCTCATTACACATGGCAGCGGCTTTCGTGACCCACCTGTTCCTCCTGCCGACTGCAGACTGACTGCATTCGTCTTGCTCAGCGTCTCTTAATCAGTGAGTCAGTCACTGCTGATGTTGATCCAAAGTTGTTTATAAGAGTGAAAAACTCAGGTTTGCAAATTACGTACTTTTAAAAAATATTTATTGAGTAAAACAACTGAAATGTCTTTCAGTGGGTGAAAGAGCAAATACTGGTACAACCACCGCAATGGAATACTACTGATCAGCAAAACAAAGGAATGAGCTATCGCTACAAGCAACATCTTGGATGGATCTAAGGGAGTTATGCTCAGTAAAAAAATTCCACACTGGCTGGTGTGGCTCAGTGGAATGGTGCAGGCCTGACAACCCAAAGGTCACTGGTTCAATTCCCAGCCAGGGCACATAACCAGGTTGCAAGCCAGGTCTCCAGCCAGGTCTGTAGCTGGAGGCAGGTGAAAGGCAACTATATTCTGAAGTTTCTCTCCCTTTCTTCCTCCCTCCCTGCCCTTCTCTCTAAAAATAATCAATAAAATATTTTTAAAAATCCAGTCTCAAAAGTTTACATGCTTTATGATTCCTTTTACAGAACATTATTAAATGACAAAACAATGAAGATGGAGAATAGAGGACAGTGTGGGAAGATGTAGCTACAAAAGAGGAGCATGAAGAGTCCCTGTATGTTGATGGAACACATCTGTATATATTTTTTAATCAGCCCATTTAGTTACAAGATTTTTCTTGTAATGAGAACTTCTAAGATCTCTTCTCATAAGAACTTTTAAATATACCATATGCTATTACTAACTACAGACATCATGGTGTAGTACATAACATCTCTAGGAGTTACTTCATTTTATAACTGTAAGTTTGTACCTTTTGACCACTTTCATACATTTCACCCCTAACCCCATGCCTATGGCAACCAGAATTCTGTTCTTTGTATTTATGAGTTAAGCATTTGTATTGTTCACATTCCACATATAAGTGATATTGTATGGTACTTATCCTTCTCTGTCTCACATGCATTTCACTTAGTATAGTTCCCTGAAAATCATGCATACTGTTTCAAATGGCAGGATTTCTCCTCTTTTATGGCTACATTCCTACATATATGTATGTATGTATATATGTATATATATATATATATGAAATATGAATTTATATATATATATCATATTTAAAAAATTCATTTATCCATTGATGGATACTTAGGCCATTTTCATGCCTTGGCTGTTGTAAATAATGCTGCAATAAACATGGGGATGCAGATACCTATTCAAGGTAGTGTCTTCATTTCCTTTGAATATGAGTACCAGAAGTTGAATTGCTGGATTATATGGTAGCTCTTTTATTTTTTTAGGTTTTTGGGGAACCTCCATATTGTTTGCTATAGTGGCTGTACCAATTGATAATCTTATCAACAGTGTATAAGGTTTCCCTTTTTTCCACATTATTGCCAACATTTCTTTCTTTTTTTTCTTGATTATAGCCATTCTAACAGGTTTGAGGTAATATACCATTGTAGTTTTGATTTGCATTTCCCTGATGGCTAGTCATGTTGAGTACTTTTTCGGGTCCCTGTATGTATGTATGTACATCAGCCATCATATGCTTTTGGAAAAATATATATTCAGATCCTCTGCCCATTTAAAATACTCTTAAAGTAGATTTATTGACATAACATTGGTTAATAACATTATATAAATTTCAGGTGTACAACTTTATAATACATCTGTATATTCTATTTTGTTCTTACCACCTGAAGTCTAGTCTCCTTCCATCAGCATGTATTTGACCCTCTTTTATGCTCCTCATCTTCTGTCCATTTTTAGTTAGAATGTTTTTGTTATTGAGTTTTATGAATAGTCCTACATGTTGATTGTGATGGGGGCTACATGAAACTGTATATGGTGCTGAAATGCATGGAAGTATACACACACCAACAAGCAAATGAGTGCATATAAAAATTAGTGAAAATGGAATAAGGTATATAGTCCAGTTAGCAGTTGTGTTAGTCAGGGTTTTTCAGAGAAACAGAGACAGAAGCAATAGGATATATAATTTATAATTAGGCATTGACTCATGCATTATGGATCTCTTGCTAGGTATTGGTTCATGCAATTATCAAGAAGCCGCATGGTATGCTCTTTGGAAGCTGTCCACTTGTCTTCCTGGCTTTCAGGTAACTCTTCATTATTGTTCCATTTCTACTAGATTGAAAAATCATCTTGGACAAGTTCTATAGTTTCTGATTGTTATTTGCCTGCCATTCCCAGGTTAAATAACCTTTTCTTGTAAAGACCTTTCTTTGTCCACCATTTTGAATTCAGTAATTCTATCCTGTTATTCTATCCTGGAGTAGGAGTACACATATTTTCTGTCATAACGGTGACCACATTTTGTATTCATGTAACACTTATTTTTTGTATGCATTTAATGCCCATCTCCCCACTACCTTATTAGTCCAATGAGGGAAGAGACTAGATTTATTCCTTCCTTAAGTAAGGAAACAAGCCTGTGTGTACATGTGCCTAGAGTTCTCTTGGCAGTGGAGAAAGCAAGGGCAAAGGACCTGAGGTGGGAGATTTCTTAAAATCTTGTTGAAGAGTAATGAAGTCAGCGTGGTTGTGTCAAGTGAGCATGATGAAATCTATAAGAGACAAGGACACAGATGTAACAGGGGTGTGGGGAGAGGGGAAGATGAATTCAGGGTCTTATAGGGCTATAAGAATGACCTTGGATTTTACTCTGTGTGAGATGGGAAATCTCTGAAGAGCTTCGAAGCAGACATACATGATTTGGCATGTTTTAGAGGTATTTTCATTTTCTGATTTCGGAGTATCTTTTAAAATTAAACACATGTGAAAGGGAAAGGGGGATGCTCTTTTTTGGCCCCCTAAAATCTCACACCTGCTATGTGGAAGACCCTATGTCAAGTCTTGTGTGAGTATTTTAAAAAATCATTTCCTTCAATTCCATTATTTACCACATTTAACGAATTAAGAAACTAAGGCTTAGGGAGGTTACAAAAATATTCAAGGTCTTATAATTAGTAAATTACAAATTTATGATGTAAGTCTAGATATGCTAACCTCAAAGCTCATTCTCTGAACCACTCTGCCCTACTTCTGGAGCATAATCTGATTTAAGGAGATGAAAGAAGGAGATAAGGCTGTAGAAGTAGGCAGTCTTCATATTGCCAAAGATTTTGTATGCCCTACATAGTAGATGTTTATGTATTTTATCTGTCTTTTGTTGGTCTGGCTTTCCTTCCTGCTCAGGTTATTATAGTACATTCTCCCCAGGCCTGGTGGGGTAGGGAGGGGTACCTGATATGTGTATGGCCTGTCAGAGTGACTCTTTTATCCCTCCAGCTGCAGTGATTGAGCCACAATGATGTGTGATCCTAGCCAGGCCAGCCAGAGGCTTTCATCTTGGTTTTTATTGAAACCAGAGAACAAGATTTCTCTTCTGGGTCTTGGAGATGGAAATATGCCATCAGAAAATGACATCTATCATGTTGCTTTCTACATGAGGCAACTAATTCCCAATAGGGAAAAATAATTGGGCCTGGCTCTCCTCATTGACATTCAATTCAAGAACACTTTGAGGTATAACCCAGAGCACAGGTAGAAAGAAGGAGTAATGATTGTTCTTTTTGCATGTGAATGTTAGCTCTTTCAATATGAAGTTAAAGACTTGCAAGTGGGTAGAATTTTCCTATCAGCAATGAATTTCCTGAAGAAAATCAAATAGATCTTCTCTATACTAGATGACTTCTGCATTAAGAAAAAATGGACCTCCAGCTGGACTGAAGACGGCCATCCACTATTCATCACCTCCTCACACTCCATAAAATCAGCAATCATGAAGATCCTTCTCTTTACAAAGCCAGCAGAAACAGAACAGGAGAGATGCCCACACATGTAACTTGTAAGATTCTGAAGAGCATACAAATCTGTAATGGGTATACTGTGCATGTCATACTTTTGCTCAAAACCCCCAGAAAACCTCCACATCACATTTAGGATGGATCCAGTCCCCACCATGGCCCCTGAGGCCCCAGATGATCCAGCATAAGGCTTCCTTTCTGACCTCATCTTTTACTATTTCCTTCCTGTTCACTGTCCTCCAACCAGCTGGGCTCCTTGTTGTTGCTCAAACACTCTGAGCACTCTCACTTCAGAATGCTTGCATGTTCTGTTTCCTCTTTCTGAACCACCTTTCTCCCAGACACCCGAATGGCTCTCTTACTTCTTTCAAGTCTCTGTTCAGATGCTACCAAATCACTGAGGTCTTGACTGCTCTCCCTAAATAAAATAACTGACCCAAGCTTAAATGCAATTTTTATAGTACTTATTGCTATCTGTTCATTTGTTGGTTATTATTGATCTCTGAAAGCAAGGACTGTTGCCTTGGCCACTGCAGAATTTCCTGCATCCTCTGGCACATAGTAGTGAGTACTCAATACTTTAATTAGATGAGTGAATGTAATTGTGACATTCGTTGACACATTTTGATAATAATTGATTTGTAATCACTGCTGAATAAATCATTCTAAGTTCCTTGAGTGTTTTTATTCTTACATTAACACCACTAAATATTTTCCCTTTCTAAAATAGGTCATGCATGCACACGTATAATGTGTAAGAACCACTGACTTGGTAGAGTGGTAAACATAGTTAAGATCACTTGGTGATTAAGTGAAACATAGAATTAAAGGAGATACAACTACAAACACCTGTTGTAATTTAGGATTTGAATGATGAATGGTTGAGATAGACAAATGGAAATAGATATATATTAAAATTTTTAGGTGGTAATGTCAGCAGAACTTGGGAAATGTCTGTCAGAATGACTCCATATTTCTAGGTTGAGGTGAATGGTATGAAACTGCTACCAATTGAGAGGAAGGAGAAAGAGAGAAGGGGGAGAGAGAGAGAGAGAGAGAGAGAGAGAGAGAGAGAGAGAGAGAGACTCAGAGATGGTGATGTGGCAATGGGGATAATCATGAAGTTAGTTTTGGCCAGACTGATTTGAGGTAATGATGAAGACAACCAAGAAAAAAATGACCAATGGGCCATTGGATAGATGAGGCTGAAGGTCAAGAGCATAGTCTGCTGGTTTAAGTTTTGGTATCAGCGCAACAATTTCACCCAATTAACATGCTTTATAAACAAAATCATCACTATCCTTCCAAAATTGCCCCTGTTCTTTTTTTCTGTGTGGCCTCTAGAGTGATATATTCAGGTTTCACTATCTTATGAGCAAAAAGACATGAAAGCACTTATTTTAAAATTAAGTATGATTTACTGACATTGTAAGTGCACCAAGTTTGATATGAAAATAGTAAGATGAGAAATAGTGAGAAAAGCTATTCAACCCATTGCCGCTCCCTTGAACTAACCCCTTTTAGCATTTAGGTTTTTGTTTTCTTTTAGGACTAATCTTTATATTCCTAGATATTATGCTTTATTATTTATTAATTTCTCAACTTTACACACTTTCTATTAATTTTCTGTAATGCAGATGATTTTTTTTCATTCTTGCTCTTTGTTCATCTTTTTTCCCATCACCTAATCTAACTTTGTTCCAATTTTTGTTCCAATCAACAGAGTGTTTACATTACCATGACTACATGAGAGACTAAGAACCAATGGTGTACTGATAACCTAATTACTTCTCCTTGTTTGGCTCAAATTTAGTTCTTCTTCAGTCAAGTTTACTTAGCTTTTTCATTTGCTTAGTTTTTTTAAAAAAGGACCATACTTCATTTTTGCAAATGTTCCATCATGTCTGTTAAATTGCTATCAATATTATTTTCCAAAATTTCCAACATAGCAGGTAATCTCTCAAGTCCATGCTTTTGTTTATTTTTGTTTTTCTGAAGACTCAACCCCTAAGCCCTTTGTCCTCCTGTTCTGTTCCAATTTGACCAGTTGCTCCTAAGCCTGTTGAATGTCTAACTGTCAATGTGGTGAGCTTAACCATCAATGTGAAACTGAATTTTATCACTTTGCTGTACTGTCTTATTAACAAGGCTCATTATTTATCTCTTTCTTGTTTTGTGACCTTATTTTGCTGTAGCCATCC
This sequence comes from Noctilio leporinus, assembly GCA_004026585.1. Classification (NCBI taxonomy): domain Eukaryota; kingdom Metazoa; phylum Chordata; class Mammalia; order Chiroptera; family Noctilionidae; genus Noctilio; species Noctilio leporinus. Next base: position 70,095 of record PVIW01006352.1, on the reverse strand, counting down.
TCCCATAGCTTCCTGTGACCAAGGATTTAAAGGTTCATTTTATTTTACTTTATTTATTTTTTTAGCTCTTGTGCATCTGTAGTCTTATTTTAGCCTCACATTTGATTGAGCTTTGGCCATCTATAGGCTTGAATGTAAAAGGTATGTTTTCACTGATTCCTGGTGTCTACTGCTATTCCTGAGAATCCCATCTATTTTTCTTTCTTTAAATTGTAGCCTACTTCTCATCCTTTCTCTGGAAACTTTTGTTCCACTCTTCATAGCTAGTGTTCTGAAATTTTGTAGCTTTACGGTTTCTGTTTGTTTTCATTTTCTACGTGAGTACTCATTAACTTCTTTTCATTCTATGACATCTTATAATTTAAGCAAAATTCCCCTTGTTTTTGTTATTTTCTCTTTCTCAACTTCCTTTTTATTATAAATGGACTCTCCTGAATTTCTCTAATTTTAAAAATCTTTTCTTTCCCATTTCCCCTCACATATCTTTCATTCTACTTTCTAGTAGATTGTCTTGAATTTACCTTTCTACACATACTGAATTCTTTACTGTTAGCAGTCTGTATTTACTTTCTACAGATTTTTAAAATTTGATGATTACTTTATTTTCATAGCATTAATTTTTATTTGAAGAGTATCAGAATTTCTCATTTCACCATATTAATTAAGATAGGCGTTTTGCTAAGGGAGGGCTGCTGAGGGTAGGGAAGTGAACCATGACAAGTCTTAGTTAATTGGCCTAACTCATGCCACCTGCCTTCTCTGTGGCTCTCCACTATCATCCCCTCAAAGAGTTTTCATCCCTATTCTACTTTTACAAAGGTGAACTTCTGATAACTGAAGGCCTAGTTGTGAAATGCAATGCTATACAAAAGTAGAATGGGATGTACACCTCAGAGTGAGAAAATCTGGGACAAGATGTAAAATCACCAACAATAATGAGTTCATAGTTTTGACTCCATTAAAAAAAAATGCAAAATTTCTGTTCAAAGTAAAATAATATTGTGATGTTCCAATGTACCAAAATATTAGGAATAGTTATTTCTGAATGGTGAGAATGTATGATGGGGAAGACAGAAAACTCAAAAGAAGATCGACTGACTGAAATAAAATTGAGGAATAAGAAATCAGGCCTACTTGAAGTAGCAGTGTAACCATGTGTGAATTAAGGTAGGAGAGAAGTATTGGTACAGAAGTCAGTGGAAAGATCCTGGGGTAAATTTTATGAGCTAGTACAGAGTTAAATGATAATGAAGGTTGCCTTGGGATGGGGTAGATAGTGGCTGAAATACAGTAGAACTGAAAACCATAGACCATTGAATGGATTGTCTATATAGCTGCTGTAATCTTCTAAAAGGTGGCCAGGAGTTGTGGGCAGTGCAAGATTGAGTCATGTATCAAAGTCTTCAATGTTTAAATAAGGATTGTCCAAGGATAATGTGGACCAGAAAGTTGATAGACCACACCTCTAGGATTAGCTACTTTATTCAAAGAAATATCTCATCATGCTCCTCTGTAACAAAAACTGCCTATTTATAACTGGCAGCTCTTGGGATTAATCAAAGAAAAATGTTTTTTTTGTTGTTGTTGTTGGTGTTGTTGTTGCTGTTTTTTTTTTTTTTTTTGCAAAGGATCGATCATGACATTGTATTTAATGCAACCATATTTCTCCTCTACTTAGTTAATTTATTTAGCAGACATTTTATGCAGTGTTGAACATTTCCACCTTCTTGCTAAACTGACCTTTGTTTAATATTTAAGCCTCTTAATTTGTGTGCAGGCCTTATTGTAGCAGGATAACAGGTGATGAGAAGGTGGCGGAAAACTTCTAAGATATGGCAAGCAGCATTGTAAGTCTAGGAAATTTTGTAAGTGTCCTACTAATTTACTGAAAAGTCTTTCAGTTGTTCACATGTCATCTGATTGTCTTGTCGGCTCAGGTTGGGCTGAGCCACTTCCTGGTTTCATAGATTTCTTGGAAGCCAAGAAAACACTGGCAAGATTAGGGAGATTCTCTCAGAGGAAGTACTTATGAACTCATTTTATTTATGTTCCTTTATAAACATTTCCACTTCTACTCTTTAACCATTCACACTTGTCCCATTAAAAAAAACAAAAAACAAAAAACAAAAAAACACCAAAGTTATAAAAGTAAACTTATATTCTGGTTCTCCAAGGATGGTCCTGTTTGTGATCAGTGCCCACAATAGGTGAAGGATTTAGAACTATTTTTGTTTCTTCTATCATAACATGCAGTAAAAATAATAGTGTTAGTATACACCTCCCTTCAATCCTTCATAGTCAGTATTAACCTAATGACATCATTAGAAGCTCCATTTCCAAATAGAGCTACACTAGAGGTTAATACTGATTGGATCAGATGGCTGGGGAGGAGTCGGGAGGGGCCGCAGGAGGAGGTTGTCTGAGGCTAAGAAAAGCTGTCTAGGGCGGGATTGGCTGAGAAGCTGAACCTGTCCAGGGTGGGTGGCATTATGGGCCACATGATTTCAAATAAAAAGAAGGCAGAGATGGGCTCTCGGACTCTCTTTCTTGAGGGGGCCTGGCTGATGGTGCTTCAGCTGCTGTGGAAAATATTTTGGACAGTAGATGGAACCCTGGGTGCAGCCTAGGATTGGGCTGGCCTGGCAGAGGGTGTCAGGGTGTATTTTTGGGGTGTTCTAGAGGAGATGGGCTTGGAGACAGAAGTCTACTATTCTTCCAACATTGTGTAGCTTTGGTGTCTTACATTGTTTTAGTTTGTAAACTAATCCTATGGAAATAAGATAATTAAAAGTGACAGGGGAAATGAAGGGGAACTCAGGAGTTACAGATTTTAGTCTTTTTTTTTTTTTTAAGAATTTACTTTAAATATTTGAATAAATGGGACAAATGAGAAAGTTGTACAGTTAACATGTATAATGTGATGTTTCTATATACTTGTATGTATACATTGGAAAATAATGGCCCAAATCAAATTAATTAATAACATATATATTACCTCTCATAGTTACCTTCTTCTTTGTAGTTAGAACACTTACAATCTATTCTTAGCAAACTTCAAGTATACAATTGAGAATTATTGACTACAGTCATCATGCTGTACATTAGGATTCCAGAACTTGTTAGTCTAGTAACCAAAATTTTATATCCTTTGGTCAATATTTCCTTTGTTCCTTACCCTTTCCCCAGACTTTGGTAACCACAGTATGGAGTGTTTTGGATATTCCCAGTCCTGAGCTTCACTCTAAAAATAGAAAAATATTACCACAATTCTTTAATAAAGACTTAGAGAAAGAGAGAAAAATAATGAGTTTATTTTTATTTTATTTTAAAAAAGATTTTATTTATTATTTTTAGAGAGAAGGGCAGGGAAGGAGGAAGAAAGAGAGAGAAACACCAATGTATGGTTGCCTTTCACCTGCCTCCAGCTACCGGCCTGCCTAGAGACCTGGCTTGCAACCTGGTTACATGGCCTGCCTGGGAATATGAATCAGTGATCTTTGGGTTCGCAGGCTGGCGCCTATCCACTGAACCAGGGCAGGATAAAGAATTTATTGAGCATACAAGTTCCCCTGACTCTAGAAATCATTGTGTGTTTTCACTTCACCATATTGTGATATCCTCAATTTAGCTTGCTTCCTCCTTCCGGAGCTTATTAAAACTGTAGGTCATGAGGTGCCTAACCACTTTTTTTCCCCCATTCGGAGCTGACATTATGTTGAGGAAAGGAGGAAATGTAGCAGTGTTGCCTTTATTTTGCAAGTGGGCAAGTGAGGCTTTCATTTTCAACTCTAATTTTGAGAATGAAATGATAAATTCTTCTTCAACATTCCCTTCCAATTCACACACGCATGCAAAGGCTGGAGTTAATTTCAACAGGGATTGGAGCAGACAGGTAGGAAAGGTAATCAACTCCATAACCAGCACTTACAGAGAAAATTCCCCCACAAGAAAAATCTCTGAAGAAATTCAGTGATGGCTTTATGAGTTTAAAGACTGTACTTGAAGCAAAAACATAAGATAAGACCTAAGGCAAATAATAATGGTCTTCTTGAAACAAGGAGCACACCCAGCTAAGCACCAGAAGCAAGGACCATAACACCAACATGTAGCAGAAGACTGAGCTCAAAATTGCCGATATGTTTGTTGTATTAAACAAGTATTCAAGAAGTTACACATACCCCCCATTGTAGGAGGTGGGTCCCATCACTCCTAATCTATTCTTCTCTTGTCTTATTAACTATTGTATTAGTTTCCTGTTGCTGCTGTAACAAATGGCCTCAAACTCCATGGTTTTAACAATACAAATATATTATTTTACATGCCTGTAGTTCAGAAGTCCTAAGTAGGTCATGTTGGGCTAAAATCAAGGTGTGCATTGCTTTCTGGAGGCTTTAGGGGAGAATAAGTTTTTTGCCTTTTGCAGCTCCCAGGGGTTCCCCAATGGTGGGTCTCCTAACCCCTTGCACATTCAAAGCCAGTGGTGGTTGGTTACGTCTTTAACACAATATATCACCCTGACACTGACTATTCTGCCTTCTTGTTCCATACCTAAGGACTCTTACGATTGCATTGGGTAATCCAGGATAATTTCTTCATTTTAAGGTTAAATGAATTGCAACCTTCATTCCATCTGCAAGCGGTTATTCTTCCTTGTTATGTAATGTAAGACAAATTCTGGGCATTAGGATTTGGACAACTTTAGAGGAGGGCATGATTCTGTCTACCACAACTGCCAACTTAAGAAACACTCCAGGTAACTGTTTTCTTTTTTTCTTTTTAAAATTATATTCTGACAAGGCAGACCTTCCCTGAGCTGGAAAGCTTCTTATCTCCAGTCCCTGGTATCCACTAACCCAACTGAGAATCAAAAGCCTCTATTAAGATACTGCCGGATCTGTAGATGTTAACTTAATTTGGTAATCTTGTATGTGAAGAGGAAGCATGTGGCCTTCTCATAATATAACTGAAGGAAATGAAACACAGAGAGATTCCTAGTTCTTTGTGTCACAAAAAAAGATACTACAAGTATCAGAGCCTCATATTACTTTCACTTTCTCTGGCTTATTTTCTCAACACAATCTTACTTTTATTTTATTTTATTTTTAATTAATGTTTTGTTGTTGCTTACATTTATCCCATTTTCCCCCATTGCTCTTCCCTGCCCCATCCTCCTCAGCCCCTCTCCCAGTCAATCCCACATGTTGTTCACATTCATAGGTCATTTATACTAGTTCCTTGATTATACTGTTCCCCTTCTTTGCCCTTTTCTAACCTCCACCCCCCGCCCCCTCCCCCACACACTGTCAGTCTGTTCCTTGCTTCCATGCTCTGGTTCTATTTTGCTTGTTTGTTTTGTTCATTAGTGTCCTCTATTAGGTGAGAGCATATGGCATTTGTCTTTCACTACCTGGCTTATTTCACTAAGCATAATACCCTCCAATTTTGTCCATGCTGTAGCAAAAGGTAGGAGTTCCTTCTTTCTGCTGTGTAGTATTCCATTGTGTAAATATACCAAGTTTTTTGACCCATTCGTTCGCTGATGGGCACTTAGGCTGTTTCCAGCACTTGGCTATTGTAAATAACGCTGCTATGAACAGAGGGGTGCATAGCTTCTTCTGAATTAGTGTTTCAGGATTCTTCAGGTACAATCCTAGTGGTGGAATTGCTGAATCAAAAGGCAGTTCTATTTTTAACTTTTTAAGGAAATTCCACATTGTTTTCCATGGTAGCTGTACCAGCCTGCATTCCCACCAACTGGCCACTAAGATCCCTTTTCTCTCCATTCTGATCAGTGCTTGTTCGTTGATTTGTTAGTGATGGCCCTTCTGACAGAGTGAGGTGGTATCTCATTGTGGTTTTAATTTGCATCTCTGATGGCTAGTAATGTTGAGCATTCTTTCATATGCCTATGGGACCTTTGTATGTCTTCAAAGAAGGGCCTGTTCAGGTCCTTTGTCTATTTTGTAATTGGGTTGCCTGTCTTCCTGGTGTTGAATCATATAAATTCTTTATATATTTTGGAGATCAAACCCCTATCTGAGGTATTATTGGCAAATATGTTTTCCCATATGGTTGGTTACCTTTTAATTTTGCTGATGTTTCCTTTAACTGAGCAGAAGCTTTTTAGTTTGATGTAGTCTCATTTGTTTATTTGTTCCTTTATTTCCCTTGCCCTAGGAGAAATATCAGTGAAAATATTGCTGCATGGGATATCTGCAATTTTATTGCCTGTGTTTTCCTCTTTTATGTGACTTTTATGGTGGCACAGCTAATGCTTAAGTCCTTATCCACCTTGGGTTTATTCTGGTGTATGGTGTAAGTTGATGGTCTAGCTTCATTTTATTTGCATGTCTCTGTCCAGTTCTCCCACCACCTCTTGTTAAAGAGGCTATTTTCACTTCATTTTATGCTCCTTCCCCTTTTGTTGAATATTAATTGACCATAGAGTCCTGGGTTTATTTCTAGGCTCTCTACTCTGTTCCATTGATCTACACATCTATTCTTATGCCAGTACCAGACTGTTTTAATTACAGTGACCTTGTAGTATAGCTTGATATCTGGTATTGTTCAACACAGTACTATTATCAACATTATTTATTATGTTATTGGAGCAATACAAAATAGAAAAGTCATTAGCTTTTTTTTATAATTTGGAATAAAAAAATAAAAATAACTACCTTTCATTGAATGCTAATCCTGAGCTAGGAATAAAACAAACATTGCTGTTTCCACTTTGTCTTAAAAACAAAAAAATCCTTATCCAGGCACCGGCCTGCAAACCCAACAGTCGCAGTTTCGATTTCCCAGCCAGGGCACATAACCAGGTTGCAAGCCAGGTCTCCAGTCAGGTCTGTGGCTGGAGGCAGGTGAAAGGCAACCATACATTGATGTCCCTCTCCCTCTCTGCCTCTCTCCCTTCCCTTCTTTCTAAAAATAATGAAGTAAAATCTTAAAAAAAAAAATCCTTATCCAAGGGTATGTTTAATGATGAGAGAGAGAGAGAGAGAGAGAGAGACAGAGAGAGAGAGAGAGACAGAAGAGAGAGAGAGAGAAGAGAGAGAGAGAAAGAGAAAGAAAGATGTTGATGTCAAACTGAAACATCGCTTGACTGCCTCCCACACTTGCCCTGATGGGGGATGGAAACTGCAACTGTTTTGTGTATGGAATGATGCTCCAACCAACCAAGCCATTGGCCAGGGTATTCCCATTTTATCATTTAAAAGTAGGGAATAGGAGGCTCCTATTAACCACAGTTCTACAAAGTGGCTGAGCTCAGATTTGCCCAATTCCAAAGCCCACGCCTTGGCTGCAAGCATCCAGCCTGTGCCCCACGACGCTGTAAACATCAGTAATGTGAAAAGTCATGTTCTTAACCTGTAAGATCTGAATTACATAATTTAGTCTAGAAATTCACAATTGTTTATAATTCCCAAAGGTAGCGCTGCCTCTTTCAAGTGGTGTTCTAAGTTCCTAAGCATAAAATGAATAGTGATATTCTAAATTAAACCTGTTTATTTTTAATTCACTTTATTAAGAATATTTGTGATATATACCACCTTTTAAATAAATAAATATAATTAATATAATAAAAGGAAGAGATGTACCAACCTATTTGCTGTTAAACTTTCCAAAGCTGGAGCTTTAATAACTTTAATAGCTTTAATGATAAATTAAGCCTGATTAAAATATAGCATGACAATGTTACAGAAAATGTACATTTTAAGTGGTAGTTTTCAGGGTGTGGATGGAAGAAACATTCTTGTCCTTTGCATCATCGCTGACTATTTTTGGCTTATGGAGAAAGAATGTTGCCCATTGGCCCTTTTCCCTTGCTTCTTTCTGAGTCCTAGGCAAGTAGAAAACACTCCTTCAAGAGCATGTAAAATATACCCCACCCTTGTGTTTTATGAATGTTGTCATTGTGAACAGATGCCAGGAAAAGTCACGCTATGATGCTTCCACATCACTTCTTAGAAACAGCCAGGAATGAGAGGCAAGAGAGTCAGAGTCAGAGATGTTAGAAGGTAATACTCTACTGGCTTTGATGACAGAGAAAGGGACTATGAGACAATGGATGTAGCTGGCCTCTAGCAGCTGGATATTGAGAGACAAATTCTTTTCTAGAGAGCCTAGGAAAAACAGCCCAATCAATCAATACCTTGTGTTTAACTCCTAAGACCCATTTCTTACTTTTGACATCCGGAAATGTAGATAATAAATTTCTGTTGTTTTAAGCCAGTAAGTTTGTAGTAATTTGTTATAGCATCAATAGAAAACTGATATATATATATATATATATATATATATATATATATATATATATATAGTGGGTGAGTAATTTGTTTTGTTTTGTTTTAGAAGAAACTGCCAAACTATTTTTCAGAGTAGATATCTCTGTTTTACTTTTTAAGGTTTAACTCATTATTCAAGAATCAACACATTCTACTTATTTCATGAAGCCTGTTATTAGTCATTTATTGAATCTTTTAAAGTGTCTGACACTGTTCTGGGAGCAGCAAACAATACAAGCAAAGTCTTTGCTTTCATAGAAATGACATTCTAGCCACAAAGAAAATGACATTGCTTTAATACTTGCTTTAAAACAGGAAATTTGAACTGAGATTTGAATGTTGAGAAGGATGCTGTGATGGGAAAATTTGCACAAGGAACATTCTCGAGAGGGGAAACAGCTGGAAACCACTGCTAATGAGCAGACCAGAAGAAATGTAGCTGGAGCACAGTGAACTAAATGGGGACTTGTAGTGGATGAGATAGATCAGGCAGGGGACAGATCACTGAGACCCTCAGAGGATAGGGTAAGGAGTTTAGATTTATCCATTGTATAACTGGAAGCCACCAGAAGATTTCAAACAAGGGAAGGGCATGATATGATTTATGTTTGAGAATGACTACTCTCAAAAGTAGAATGGTTTGGAGTGAGGCAATAGAAGAGGGAAAACCAACTAAGAGATTATTGGATTGACTGGGTTAGTAGAAGTGGAGTTGGAGGAAAAGTGAGAGATTAAGGATTTATTTGTGGGATATAGTCAACAAGATTGCTACTGGATTGCTTATGGGCATGAAGAAAAAAGGTTTTTTTTTTTTTTTCTCTTGAGAATGAGGGGATAGTGGTATCCGTTGGATAATTATGGATTATTATTATATGCTGCAGAGAGAACAAAGTTGTAAAATAAGCCACTATTTATGTATTTGAGTGGAAAGTTGTCAATGGACAATTAGAGGTCAGTTCTAGAAACAAATTTGGAAGCAATGAACAAATGAGTGTTTTAATGTATGATCTTGGATGAGATTCACCTGGAAGAGTACAGTTAAAGAAAAGTGGGAAATATACTTGAGTTTATAGATACAGCAGAGGATGAAGAGTTTTTAAAATATTTGTGTAGTAGCACTCTATGAAAGTAGAGAAAGGCCAGAAGTGGATCAAATCATAATTTTTTTTTTTTTTTTTTAGTGAAAAAGCTATAGACATTTGAGTTGAATGCTACCAAGGAGTCAAACAGATTAGGAAGATGGCTGGAATTAATTAAATTGTGCCAGATAAGTATGTCAGAGGGAGAGTAGATTGGGAATGTGGGAGTCATGAAAATGACAGGCAATAGAATCTGATCTTGATTCATAAGTTAGGAAATGTGGAGATAAATGGGGTGAAAAATACTGATGTGATGCGTTTGATAAGTCAATGGGTCTAGGCAAACTGGGAGTTTATAAGTTAGAATGTGAGCACTAAAATAGATGGGTATAGGGATTGGTAAAAAAAAAAAAAAAAAGGATGGGGGTTACTTGAAATCAAGATTTTGGCAACGCACAGTAATTAATGATGATGAGATCAAGGAATGTGTGATCATGGGAAATATGATGGAAAAAGGCATCATAGGACTGAAAAAGTCCAAGGAAGAGAGGGGCCAGGTGAAACGTTAAATGCATGATCCACTTGGATACTGATGTCACCAAGATGCCAAGAGTAGGGGTGTGCAACTGACACCAAACAGCTGGGTATCAAGGATTTGCCCAACTGAGTATAATCTCCTCTTTTAAATTTTGTACCTCCTCAGTATTTCTTTTCTTTTCTTTTTTAAAATATTTTATTTATTATTTTCAGAAAGAGGGGAAGAGAAAGAGGCAGAGAGGGGGAAAAACATCAATGCATGGTTGCTTTTCACCTGCCTCAATAATTCTTTTCTTATTCTTTGTTTTTCAGATACTTGGTTTCCCTCCCTTCTTCTGGATTAGGCACCGGCAACAAGTTTTTTGCTATCATCTATAGCACAAAGCGCATCAATATGGTGTGGTAGTGAATGAGAGATTATAAATAGAAATCCTAGGAAGCCTTTGTATGAGGGCAGAACCATTTCATGAAGGGCTAGCCTAGTTTGGAATAGATGGGAGGATACAGACAATGATTTATTGTATGTATAACACTTGAGAGAAATCATACATCATAAGACAAAGATATGTAGAAATAATAAGAATTTATTTTAGAAGAGATTTTTCAATTCTTTAATATAAAAATAGACACATTTCAATAGTTACATTTTACATAATTTAAATACAGTCTGAGGCACCAAAAGATTCACATACAAATTCCAAATTCCTAAGTTCAGACAGTTGGTTGATGTTAGTAACAAATCAATTTTTAAATCAGAGAAGTTAACAGTTTTTAGGTAAGCCCTTCTAATATTATTTCTTTTTTAAGCATTAACTTTTTAAACATAAAATCTTAAAGAAACATTTCCCTGAGTTATTTCTTTTTAATGAAATTTCATCTCCCTCTGCTTAACAGACATGCTTTTAATTATTTATACAAATATTAATGTTATCCAAATCAGTGCTTGATTAAAAAGATATTAAAATCTACAATGCTTTGCAAAGAATGTCTCTTCAATAAGTGATGACTGAATGAAATAATGTAGCATCCACAGGTCCTTAAAAAATGTATAAAAGAACAATCTTATGACACATCCCAGCTAATGAGACACTGTGTTTGCTATGGGCTGGTGTACAGGTAAACCTTAAAAACATAAATTCAACCTTATAGCTCAATGCTCCTGAAAATTCATTCACATCTTAATCTGTTCTGTAGTTTTCAAAATTCAAAGAGGTAATGCCAAAGAAGATATAGTGATCCTGACATCAAGCAAAATAGAAGTCAACAGTTGCAGGCTTCAAGCCAGTTTATGATAATAACGTAATAACAAAATATAAATAACAAACCTCAATAAATTAAATAATATACAGTACCAGAAAATGTCAGCTGACAATAAGATGTGGAAAAGGAGAAGTATTATCTTCCTGGGACCTATTTAGGAATTGTTGGCTTTTGTTTTCACCCTCCTCAAAACCTCTTCCAATTATTTTTGAGCCCTTTTGGTGGGCTTCCTCAGTTACATCATTAAAATTAAATACAAATAATGTTTTCTGCATGTCACTTAAACCATGAGCATTTCTTTTTGTCAAGGCTTTTTATGACAGCTTTGGTTTTCTTTCCTTCCCTATATGAGGAGGTAAATAGTAGTCCTGAGCAGAGATTTTCCTGAAAGTTTGCAGAAGTTCAGATAAGAAAATACAGAGTCCAAAGAAAGACCACTCAGATCTAGAAGTCTGGAAAACAGAACAGAAGAAGTAAACTGATCTGAAGAGTTCCTCTCAGCAAAACGGCCAGAAGGAAAAAATCAAAGGAACAGTGTACAGGTAGTTGCTTCCAATGTCTCATGGAAGATACACTGTTAAGTATGGAAAGTGTTGAAAGAAACTTGCAGCATTTTTGCCATCTTGTGACAGCATTTAAATGTCCAGACATCTTTGGAAACCATCTACACTGAAATTCAAGTAAGGAGATGTCAAATGACAACTGTTTTTTCCCTTTAACTTAGAGAAAAGACACCTTTCAATCACTGACACAAAAATCTTCACAAGTATAACTCCTTTTTCCTTAACAGAAGCTGTCAAGTCACAAAAGGAGTGTCATATAAATATTAAATAATTAAAAGATTTCATTCATATAAATAAATAAATATATAATCCAGAGGCTTCTACAGTTCTGTTGAACGTCCTTTTAGTAGCACGGTAGGGTTGATATCATCCAGTCTGGAGTGGGAGGGGCTCACGTGCATGGTGACCGTGGTGGTGGGCTGGGGGCCCTGGGTGCTGAACGAGGTGGAGGGGCAACCTTTCACGTTATTGCAGATGAGAGACTGAATTGAGGCAGTGTTGATGATTTTAAAGCCTACTTCTCCACCGAAGGTGCTAGGCTTCCAGTAGTGAGGAGAGCATATGGGGTTGCCCAAGAGTCCTTTCAAGGAGAAAGGGGCCCCCATTTCTACCATGGTCTCACCGAAGATGGCGTCCGGGCGGGGCTGCTCCACCAGCAGGGCAGGGTACAGCTCCATGGCATCGATGTCGCCGTAGAGCGCTTCCAGCTCCGCAGCCATCTCCTTCTCTCCTGGGAAGGGGACAAGGACACAGTTACAAATGATGTCAAGCTTTACATATGACAAAAAGCAGGTTCCCCGCTGTGCTCCATCTGCTTCCAACTGGTCTATTGTTTCCACTTGGCCCTTTGGAATCTTTTAGGGAGTCCAGAAACCGCCTCTCACCTGTGAGTTCTTCGAATGACCCGTAGGGCTTCATCCGAAAGCGTTTGCGGTACTCGTTAAGGGACTGGTATCTCATCTGTCTGCTTTGGTCGATGGAGGCCTTTGCGACATATCGGACGGCAGCTGGAAGATTCCGACCACCAGCAACCTGTGCAAAATGAATTACATTACACAGTAAAAATTTCAGTCACACTCACAAGTTCTATTCTAAAAGCATTCCTTGGGTGCAAAGTAGGTAAGAATGATGCCCAGCTGTGACCTAAACTATTCAAGTTCGAAACATGTGTTTCCATAATCTGTGAGAATAGAGAAAGCTTTTGAAAACATCTCCATTTCAGGTATGATCCCATATTACCACTTGCTAACCGTAGACTAAAAGCTTTGACTTCCCAACACATGGTACACTTCTCGTTTCAGGCAAAGAATTTTCCTAGCACTATCACTTTTTCGGGAAGTTGAAGAGAACTCATTTCTCTGGCAGACATTCTAGGTAAGACTCACATTCATTTTGGTTTTCAACACTATTGCTTACCCTGCCAGCGATTTGCTTGCTGAATGATTCCACAAACTGGGTGAGGCCGTGTTCCATCAGCAGAGAGTTGTTGTAGAGAAACTGCTGGTAGCTGTAGTCCTGGTCATCGATGTGGAAGCTGTCGGGCAGCAGCGGATGCCAGTGGTAGAGGGTGTTGAACTCGGCAGCGATGCGGTTCTGGTACTGGAACTGCTGGTTGAAGAGCAGCTCTGGGTCAAACTTCAGTTTGAAGTGGTAGCCACTCAAGTGCTGTACGTAGTCTTCAATCACAATCTTGATAGTTTCCCCTGTTGGCACAAAATTTAAAAAAATTAGAGCATGAATTCTTCCCGATCACTAACTTCCAAGCCACCGACATGAAATTCTGTTGACGGGCTATTCCTTCACTTCCGTCTTTTCCTTTTGACCGTGAGACCAAAAGGTCGTTACATGTGACAACGATGCTCAGGGACTGAGCCTGTGATTTTACATTCACTACACTCCCCCAGGGTGGCTTACAACGTAGCGGAGGGGATGAACTCGGTTTCCCTGGGGAAGATGGTTTTATTTAAACGATTCCTTACCGATCAGTATGAGCCTGCTTGTCTGGAACAGCCGCTCGTCGTCCCATTCTGGATGCTCCTGCTTGAGCACGTCGCACACCCTGTTATGCTCTCGCAGCCAAATGGTGGCGTACATCATCAGGCCGGGCACCAGACCGAACACCTCCTGGCCCACAGCAAACCGCAGGTGTTCGGGGACGTGCGGCGGGTAGATCATCTCCGCCTGGGTGTCTTTCACTGTCGGTGGATACACCTCTCCATCAATCACCTAAACGGTAACAGTAATGAATGTTCATTGAAGAGGCCGGAGACAAATTTTAACCAGAGATTTAAAAATATGGGTAAAGTGGTGAGTCCTCGCTGATTCTTAAGTCAAATGGGACAAACCTGGTATTTCAATTTTCCATCCTTGAAGAGGCGCAGTTTGTGCTGTCTGTCCAAAGTTTCACCATAAACATGATTTAAATCCACCTAGAAGAATATAGAAAAATATCAGTGTGTTGTTGCTGAACTTGTTCTTATATGAATGTCTGATATAAGTTATCATTAAGTAATCATTTATCTCGCTTCAGTTAAACATTTTTAATAAAACTTTTTTCAGAACCACAAAATAATTAATGTCAACTTGAAGCTACAAACATGTATGTCTTTTGAGTTGTATTTAAAGGTATTAGTATATCTTATGTAGCTGACAGATAGTTTATACACTATGCTACAATTATATGGTTATTTCCTTTAAAAAACATCAGAAAATTGATTATTGATATAAACAGAAGCTATGTCATTGAATTACAAAGGATAATAATGCTGCAAAAATCTCACCTTGTAATATTTAAAGCAGCATAATTAGGGTACAAATGTTTCAAATACATAAATTTTGGCAGTGCTAATATTCTGAACTAAAAATATAAGAGCCAAATTACAAATTAATGTGTGTGTGTGTATGTGTGTGTGTGTGTGTGTGTGTGTGTATTACTGAACCAGTGTTTTAAAATGAAAACACCATTTAAATTTGTATAGACAGGACACATTTTAAAAAGAGGGTGAATTATTTGGTGTGGCAAATAAACCTATGGTCTTGAATGTTAGCACCTCAACATGATTGCTGTAATTCTGATTTAGTTCTGTCTTACCCCATGACCCAGTCCTTTAGTGAAGGCTGGTCCTCGTTTGTGATCTGTCTTGAAAAATTGATGGGTGAAGTGCTGGGCGAAGAATGCAAACATCAAATTTGTGCCCTGGGGATCAGGAATAAACTTTCTTCTTATCATAAATTTATCCACAATTACATCTGAGTCAGGAAGCTCTTTCTTTCCTGAAAAATAAGAAGGCTAGGAATCAATCTATCTGTTCAAGGAAGCAGATAGTACTGTCAATTTACCAGGACATCCCTCACTTACAAGAGAAACACAGTTGTGACCAGTGTCATAATATAAATAATAGGTCCAAGGTGTGGGAGAATAAGTTCTTCTTTTTTTTTTTTTTTAATTTTATTGTTGTTGTATTACACCCATCCCCTTTTCGCTCCCCTCTGTCCCCCAAGAATAAGTTCTTATTGAGAATTTTTTTTCTATTGTTTAAATTAGTATAGATTATTTCAATGAAAGAATTGAAAAATATCAAGACATTAAACCAAAATGCCTGCATTCACTTTCATGAAATAATTTACATGGAGTCACACTTTCAAGAAAGTCTCCATAGCTATCCACAAGAAAGCCGGGTTGGGGCAGGGGGTAACCCTGTACTTTTACCAATAACAACAAAAAAATGATAATGTACGGTCAAATTCTCTAAGTGGCAATCCAACCCCCATTGCAATACATCTCTAACTGACCCCTCACTCACCTTTCACACCCATGGGAGTTGGGCAGTCATCAGCCACAGGAGGAAGAGCTCTGGTATAATAGGAGATATTAGAAAAGGCTTCCCAGCTTTTATAGCCATAATGTGCATTATAAGTTGGTGGGCTGTCGATCAAATGTGATCTGGCTGAAATTTTTAAGAAAAAAATTATTGAATTAGTTCCTACATGCAAGGGAAATCAATGGCATCAGAGATTGAATGTAATTTCAACAAGGATACTCAGTTTTAAAAGTTACACTTTATAGTCTAACTGCCACTTGTACTTAAAAAAGGAGAATAATCCATTGAAATACATTTTTAATAAAGTTTGGATACTTTACATAAGACCAGATGGTCTAGCCATCTTCATTTTTCAAATAACCACCCAAGAAGCTTAGAAAAGGTATGCAGGATTGTAAGCAGAATTCTGATTGTGAGACTGAACTTGTATTAACTGAATGGGACCAAAATGTCAATATTTTTGGCCATTAAGAAAGAAGGAACAGAAAAAGGGCATATTTAAAATATTTAAAGTCATTTTGATCAGGTTGGAATATGACTTTAAGTTTAGGAATGTGCAGTAATATAAAACCCATTTTTCTTCAAGGAAGCTTAAAACCTTAGAAAGAGAACGAATGTACTTACATGTCAACACATATTTCATAATTGCACTTCTCAGGAAGGGAATATTATTGACGATGTTCCAGATTGCCTTGAAGTGGGTAAGTATGTAGTGCACTGTGTTTGGAGTAGGTTTCAGGAATAACTTAATTCTTGTCAGAAATTCAGCTGCAATAAGAGAAAAGAAGAAGGGTGAAATTACTGGCGCTCATTATAAGGCACAATTCTGTAAAACAAGACCTGTATGCATCCCCTTTCCAAGTGAGCGCACCCCAGGGCAAACTTACGTGTTGTACAGTTTTCACCGTAGAATCCGGTTCGCGTACAGTCACATGTATACCGGTCAAACCCAACACTCATACACACACCTTGGTTTTGACATGGGTTGGAACAGCAAGGGTTTGCTACAATAAAAGTAAGGACAAGTAAATACATTTGGTTTCTTAAGCTTGACTTCAACATTTAATTGCTTTACTTATGGTGGGTCAACTTTACAATAATAAATTCTGGAAATATACAGGTAGTCAAGGGAAAACAATTTTTTAAAAACCTGCCTCACATAAGGGTTGTAAAGTAGCAGTGGCAACTTCCTATTCTAAATAAGGATAATAGATAATTCAACCAAGAAATCATATTGCTTAGTTTTTTCTTAGGAAGTTTTTAGATGTTCAAATTAGCATTATTAGGAAGCTCAAATAAGTAGCACTCTCATACTTAAAACGGACAGATCTAGTACTTTCACCAACGTTTAGGGAAAATTGCAAAGTATAAAGACTTTACTTAAATTTTTATTTTGCTTATCTTAAAATAATAACCTGGGCTTTCCTGCGGCAGGAAAGCACTAACTAGGGTATTTAAAGAAGACAATTACTCCCACTCAGTAACAATGAGTACCGCACACAAACAGTTCACATATATTGACCATACCCTGTCTTATCAAAAATAACAACCTGCAAATTAGTACCGCGATTCCTATTTAGCGGATAAGAAAAGAGACCAGACCGGTTAAGTAACCAGCCAGGTGATGATGATCAGAGCTGGCTGGCAAAGATGGAATATCCATCCACCCACTTCTTTTGGGCTCAAGCGGTCCAAGTTTTTGACAAAGCCTCCCTGTTCAGAAAGCGTTCCGAGTGCGGAGGTCCGCAGGAGATCGGAGCAGAGCGGCGGGGAGCGCGGGGAGCGCGGGGAGCGCGGGGACCCACCTGCAGCGCCGAGCGCCAGGGCGGCGCAGAGCAGAAGAGCGCGGGCGAGCATCTCGGCGGCCCAGACGTTGCACGGAGTGTGAGCTCGGAGCGGTGGCTGTTGCAGGAGGAGGCGCTAGACGGGATTCCTGGGCGTGCTCCTGACGCTTGCTCAAGTCCTTTGACAGCTGGAAGCTAACGGGGAGAACCTTTTATGCAATGAAAACAGCCCACGTGACCCCATGACTGGTTCTTTCCGCCTTTTCTTACAAGTCTGTGACTGCCCCCCACCCCGCCCCGCACTTCGATAATTGCGTAAACCCGGGGGTGGGGGTGGGGAATTAATTCTTTTACCCGCGGAAGTGACAAAATCGGGAACCTAGGAAACTCCTCTCGGCTTCCCCAAGGTCGGCGCAAAGTGATCACCACCCCCCGCAATCTCCGCTCCGGTCTCCTCTCCTTTCCCGTACCCCTTACCCAACCCTCCAGCACCGCAGGTCTGCCCAGGGGACCTCGGGTTTGCGTCAGATTGCTTTTCTGACTCCGGTAGGTGGCGGGACGCTGATGTGTTGACTGAAAGTAGTGCCGGTGCCGGAGCGCACGTAGGGCATTCCCTTCAGGCCGCCTGTCTCTGTCCCTTGGCAGCGACAAAATCCGGACCGACCCGGACAAGCAAAGCCAAAAAAGACTGACATGTTTTACACCTGTCTTGTATTTCAAACCTGTCAGGTTGGACTTTCGTGACAACACTGAACCTACTGTGAACGCAGCAAGTACAGACCTTTGAAAATGTAACATTTTTATTTAGCCGAATGAAATATCATAGCTACGGTAGATGTCCGTATCTGTCACTTACCTTTTGAGCTATGTTGTGCTTACCATAAGATTTACGTTCTCCAAAACACCACCCCCTCCTGGCTCCTTCCAGAGGAAGGAGATGAATTCTTCTCCACAACGCTGCAGTTATCCTGTAAGTAGTCAAAGTTAACCCCCGCGGTAACATTTCCTTTCCTTGGTTCTGCTTTAATTCATTTATTTCTTGGCTGTGTGGTTTCCATCTTTTGATCACCAGCCTTTCACAGGAGACACAAATAAAGGAGATTTTAAAAGTTTTTTTTTTTTCTTTTGTTTTTGTCTCCTCTGCTCATTTTTCCAAGATGAGGTGTGGCAATGCATCAAAGTACATTACATTGAGGGTTAATTTTCTAGACTTCTTTTGGAACATGGATGAGGATTTGGATGGAATGAATGTAAAGGCGGGGTGATTTTTTAAAAATAACTTTGAATCTTCTCATCCTTTGTTTGTGTTTACTATCTATCTTCTGGTAGTGGTAGTGAGAGGTGTGTGCAAGTGAAATACTAAAACAAGATGTAAGCAGTGGCAAAGTGGAAAATAAAAAATTCAACGAAGCCTTTCTTAGCATTAATGGAAAGGAACGGCATAAACCCTGAAATAAAACTATTTCACGTACCACAATTTGTAGAAGTCTTAAAGAAAAAAAAGAGACCCACTTGGAACTATATATTTTTAACAATTTGTTTAATGTACACATTCTCCATGAGACACAAATGACTAAAATTCCATTTCACCAGGAAGACTTTCCTTCCTCCTCCAGTCATATTTAATCATTCCATGTGTGACACTCCCATTTACTGTAGTATCTTACATGGAATTTCAGCTAAGCACAGATTTTTAAAACAAGCAATTCCCTTTAACCCAATTTTCTGTTTTGGTTTAACTAAACAAAAAAAAAAGTTGTACCTACTCAAATTTTCAATGGATTTTTGGGACTACCAGTTCAAGCTGCTTAGATGCCCCATAAGAACCCATACTCTGCTTCTGACAGTGTATCAAAATTTTACATTTTAATTTGTTGTGAAATTGCATCACCACTATCTTTCTCTTCAGGTGTTAATTGTGTACCTCCTATGTCCAGAAATGTGCTCTGTTGTTTGCCAAGACTGAATTCTAAGGTGAGGACAAAACAGAGAACAGGGGATGGTCATATTTAGACTACTTCAAACTTAAAGAAACTGAAATCTGTCTCAGAGTGGAAATTCAATAAAAACATCTATTTGGCCCTGGTTGGTGTGTCTGAGGGGGTTGAGTGCCAGCTTGTGAATGTGATTGCACATTTGATTTCTAGTCATACCGGGGTTGCAGGCCAGGTCCCCCATTGGGGCTCACAAGAGGCAACCACACATCGATCTTTCTCTCCTTCTCTCCTTCTCTCCCTCCCTTCCCTTCTCTCTAAAAATAAATAAATAAAAAATATATATATATTTTTAAATATCTATTTGGTGAAACTACTTGGTTTAATCTGTAACTTCTATAGCATGTTAGAGTGAAGAGAGTTCTAACGTAGCTATGCAGGCAAGAAAGAGTTCAAGGAAAGATGACACTTTAAGGGTGGACACAGTTTAGAAAGGAAGTCCAAGAATGAGCATGAGTTAAAATTATGATGATGAGATTTATTAAGTAATTTTTATAAGTTTGAATGAATAGTACCTTTTTGGGGTGCTGGCCATGGGAATATATTAAATCTCCCAAACCAAATCAGAATGCCTAAACATGTTTTATTTGGAAAATATGATTTTATGCCATGATATATCATACCACAGAAAACAAGGTTTTGACTGTGCAAAAAGTATAGCTCTCACTGTTGTATACATTTAGCACTTCTATGTTTGTTTTGGATAAACAGATGTGTCTGTTGTCCTTCTTTTATTAGTTTCTGAAAGTTGTTGGGAAATTAGCTATTTGAAGGGAAAATCATCCAGACTATTCTCTTGAGTTTTACTGCCCCCTTCTGCTGCTTAAATTTTTATCAATTTCTTTTTCTGTATGACATGATGAAGATCTCTAGTCAAGTTTTATGTCGGATGTTACAATGTTCTTAAGGGGCTGCATGTACAGTGTTCATTTTAGATTGAACTTGCATGAATATACAGAACAGGAATAAAATATGTATGAAGGGAAGTGACAAACCATTCATATGACTTAAAAGAAAATAAACAGTAAAGACTCTTCATACCACAAATTCCAAATGAGCTCACATTTTTTTTGAGAGACAGTTCTTACTGCTCCAAGCAGGGTTGTACCACTCAGACAGGAAGGGATGCTTATATCCGTCATCTCAGGCAATCAGTTTCTTCCCACCTCCCTCCCTTCTGCTTTGATTTATTTAGGTACTCCTGCAGAGAGAGTGAATGTTGCCCTAGCCAGTTTCATTCAGGGTATACTGGCTAGTTGAAAGAGTTTGCCACCTTGTATCAGCGTCATTCTTAAAAGATATTCTACCAAGGTTATGTCACAGAAGCTGTCTGTTCCTTGAAAGGGAGAAAGGCAACCTGTAGAGGACTCCTTCAGTCCTTTAGTAAACACTGGTTATGTGCCCAGTCCTGACTACACAAGACAGGAATTCTAAGGCTGTAAACCAAAGCATAATTTTTTAAAACTAAGAAAATATTCTTAGCACACCAGGGAATGAAACAAAACAAAACAAAACAAAACCCAAATAATATTCATTTTTTAAGTTTTATGAAACACTGATCCACTTTCTCAAATTAACTGAACCCCCTGATATACAGACTTTTCTTTTTCCTTCGTTTCTCGTGGTTGTATACTGTAACTACTCCGATGAGCCACGGTAGATTGAGCACAGTCCTGCGTTGGAGCTAGGACTCTCAGAGGGCCAAGGACATCAGGAGAGTGTGCGCAGGAGGAACGGAGTGGTGGACGTGCGAAGACACACTAACCAATTCAATGTCAAGGTTAGGACCTTCAGGTTATAATCTGGCACGCAAGGAGCCGGAACTTGCTACTTCACCTTAACAACAAATAGAAATCAAAATAAGCTGGACATTCTTGGGTCCTTTAGAGAGGTGAGGTGAGATGACAGGATAAAAATGCAAATGGAAATGGAAAGATAAGTGATCCGGCGCAGCCCAACTTCGGGGAGCGGAAACCCACAGGCAGACTCCTCGGTGGAGGCCAGGACCACCGCTGTAAATGACGGATTTCTGGACGCTCAAGGCCGATGGGGTTAAAAACTCGGGTGACGGAGGAGAGGGGGGGCACTTGTATGACTTCTGCTTTCTGAAGTTCGCGGGTTGTCCCAGTGAATAGCAGGAGAAACAATAATCCCTTTGGATGGTTGGCAGAGCAAGGGGCAAGTAAACATTTTGAAATACGCCAGAGCATCCTGTTCTATTTAGTAAGGCCTGCACTCAAGAGAAATTGCTGTCAGAGCCTAAGCTAGGGGATTTTGTCAGAGTTTAAGTGACCGGAGTCGGGGTTGAGAGAGGAACTACCCGACTTCAGTCCCTTCTAGGCTTCCACTTGGGTGCAGGGAAGCACCCAAGTACCCTGCCAGCCATCTGTTCCACATAAGGTGTGGGAGTGGGGGACTGAGAGGCACTTGTGACCTTCACAGTCGGAGGCACAGGCTGAGTAAAAGGCTGTGCCCTAAAGGGAGAACTATAGCACACTACCTCTCCCCCCACCTACCCACACATCACTAAGGAACTATTTGCCGGAGTTCCTTTCACCCAGTAAACCATGTCCAGCTTTCAACAAAAATTTACAAGGTACACTAAATAGCAATTCATTGATTAACGAATTAAGAAGTTATTTAATAAACCCCAAGACACAATTTGAACAAACAGACCAAGCAACAGAACCAGACTCAGATACAGCAGATATTGAAAATATTAGATAATGAATTTAAAACAACATGATTAATATGCTAGGGTGCTAATGAAAACAGTAGACCATATGCAAGGAAAGATGGGTAACAGAAGCAAAGAAATGGAAATTCTAAGAAAGAATAAAAATTACTGGTGATCAAAAACACTATACCAGAAGTAAAGAATGCCTTTAAAAGGCTAGCTATATAGTAGATCCTTAACTAAGTAAAGAATTTCTGAGCACGGGGATATGTCAATAAAACTTCCAAATTTGAAAAGCAAAGGGAAAAAAATATTAAACAAAACAAAATGAAACAAAAAACCAGAACAATATCCAAGAATTGCAGAAGTGTAACATATGTAATGGGAATATGAGGAGAAGAAAGAAACAGATGCAAAATTTAAGCAATATTGACTGAGAATTCCCCAAATTAATGTCTAGAAGTTTCGAAAACACCACAGAGCAAAGTGCCAGCAGAACGCCTAGGCATATCATAATCAAACTGCAGAAAATAAAAAATAAAGAGAAAAATTTGAGAGGAGCTAGAGGAACAAGTATCTTACTATGGAGTACAAAGGCAAGAATTTATATTCTGCTTCTCAGCAACCATGCAAGCAAGAAGAAAAAAGAATAAAATATTTTAAATGTTGAAAAAAAAAAAAACAGAAAAAAATCACCAATACAGAATTCTGTACTTTGAGAAATTATTCTTGAGAAGTAAAGGAGAAAAATTTTCTTAGACAAACAAAAATTGAGGGAATTAGTGGCCAGCAGATCTGCCTTGCAAGAAATGTTAAAAGAAGTTGTTTGAGGGAAGGAAAATGTTAGGTCAGAAACTCAGATCTACATAAAGAAAGAAAGAGCATTAAAGGAGAAATAAATGAAAGTGAAAAAAAAAAAAAAAAAGAACCAAGACTTTTGTTTTTCTTATTCATAATTGATCTAATACATAGCAGTTTGTTCAAAATAATAATGAACTGTGGACTTCGGGTGGTAAGATTGTCTGGCAAGTTTATCAATTGTAACAAATGTGGCACAGTGGTGAAGATGTTGATAATGGGGGAATTTTGGGGGCGGGGGTCGGTTAGGAAGTGTACGGGAAGTCTCTGTACTTCCTGCTTCATTTTGCTGTGACTTTAAACTGCTCCAAATAAATAAATAAATACAATTTATTAACTGAAAAAAGAATCTCAGCTTCTAAATAAGGATGTTTCGGTTTTAGCTGTTTTCTTTTTGACTTGTTCATATATGAATTCTAGCCCCCTCACAGATGTTTTACTTTATTTTCAGTGATGTAAGAGAACAGCTTCCACCAAGAAGGAGAAGTGGGGAAAGAAGGGGGAGGTACCTCATCAAGGAACCTGTATAAACTACCCAGGAACATAAACAACAGAGTAAGAGATTGACTTTAGGAGCTGGGGTGAACAGGGTAGTGGGGAGCAATGGTGGAGAAAATTGAGACAACCCTAATAGAGCAACAATAAAAAATATAAGTTAAAAAAAGAAAAATAGGAAAAACTACTTGCACCATGTGAGCCATAAGCTATCAGCCACAGGACTGTTTTGCTGAAAGCAATGCATATTCATTTGCCTAATAATCATAATCATTGGTAAAAATCTTTAAGCTTGGGGAGGAGTAAGTGGAGCTACACTAATCTTCTCCCAGGACCAATCTGGAGTTACAACTTAATTGGGAAACAATCATCTGGAATAACCAACAGAACACCAGCTGGAAAGACCACGGATAGAATAGAAGAGTCTGCTTCATCACAACATGACTGAGTTCATCAGTTCTGCCCAGCGGTACCTACACCTGCCAGCTGAGCACAGATCAATTGGATTAAAAGCTGAAGGGCACAGACAAAGACAGTGGATCTCATTGACTAGGCCCAGACTATGGAATGCTCTGATGTCACCAGAGGTGAATTCAGAAAGTAAAGAGAGTGCACCTCTACATGACACAAGGTCACACCACAATTAATTATTCATTATTAATTAGGAGTGACTTAATGGTGGGACTTAAGGTAACTTTTACTTTCAGCTTTTTGTTCATCTACATTTCTGTATTTTATAAATGAATGCTTATTACTTTGTAATAAGGAATAAATGTTTTAATAAAAATATACTTAGAAATGAAATGTCGCAAAAAGAGTGTAAGATAGTAGATTGTGTTCTGCTACCTACTAAGAATGCCTAGTTCTGATCATAGGTAAAGGCCCTTCTTTTCAGTGTATTTTTATTTCTTACTTACATCTTCTTATCATGTATTTTTATCTACATACCCTAATTTGAGGTGTTCTAAAGTATTTAAATCTTCTTTCTATCAGGAACCCCATTATTATTTCCAACATAGTTTAATGAAAGAAACATTTAATTTGAGAGACTGACCTTATAATCTTGGACAAGTCTTCTATTTGTTATTTCTCAGTCTCTTCTTCTACACGTCGGTTGGTAATGATGATAAATAAAATATATGGACTCCTTTGACTTATCAGGAGACATCTGAATCCAGTATATTTAGGCTTCCTGAAATCCATGATTTCAGATGCCACCTGGTCATTATTGTGTCAAGTCATCAAGATCTTGCATGCCTTTGCCTTTCCACTCTGCCATTTTTATCTTCTTAATTTTATACTTTGAACTATTCTCAGAACAATCCTCAGGCTGCTGGTTGTTGGAAAAAATTTTACTTCCTACAGGGTTGATCACAGGGCTGATAGGACATTCAACAGTCCAGAGCATGTCTCCTTTATGTGGTTTCACTTAATTCCATGTAGATAGTTCATTTCTCATTTGACATTTAAGCAAAATTTTACTCTATAAATCAGCTGTTTTTACTTATAAGTGATCCATGTAATTTATTTTAGAAGAAAATAGGAAAAAGCTATTTAAAGAAGAGCCTCACCCCCCACTTCCTTACCAATTTTTTTAATGAAAAAATTAATTTAGAAGAACAAAACAAAAATGGCCAGGTGACTTAATGACAAAATTGGTATCCTCACATGGAAATACATTTGTCTACGTTGAACCCAGTAGGTGATCAATACAGCTTTATTAATGAAGGAAGGAAAAAAGAAGGGTCTGGACCATGGACCACTAGAGACCTCTCCCATTATTGCATAACTTCAAGAGCATGCCCATATCTCTGCATAATAACAGCCAACCCTTACATAGGCTTCCTATCTAACTGGTTCTATTAGAAGATTTTCATATGAACTCAGTTAATTTCTAAAACAACTCATAGAAGTAAGTAGGGTTATTATTTCATACATTTTATAGATAAGGGAACTGAGGCAAAGAGAAGCCAACTGATTTGTCTAACATCACACACATATATATGAAGTGGCAGAACTAGGATTTGAATCAGTGAAATCTGATGCCAGAGTCTGTATTCTTCACTATTGTGCTGACAGAAAAGGGAAAAAGCTTCTTATTGTTGACTATAAAATAAACCTTGGACCTCGATAGATTTTTTAGACAAAGTGTTATAGATATATTTTTTCCAAACATCCTACTTAGACAGAAACATAAACTCTAAGAAAAAATGTTGAACATTTAAATAGAGATTCACTTAATAAAGGTCTACTGGGAAAGTTTTCTTGATTCCCCCCAGGAAGTTTATATTATACACCCCCACACTGGAAAGAACCACCCATGTTAGCCTGGATAACACGTGGATGGTTATTTTGGCTGTATTGAATCTGAAAATAATTTATGCAAGATGATTAATATTTGTCATCTCACCAATTTTAATGTTTTTAGCTGTCTCACCTAATCAGGAAATGCATGCCAGTTGAAACCTGAGCTAGTGCTAAATCTTTGTTGATGCTTTTCATCTTTAGAAGCTCAAGTTTCCCCACATTGAAAGTATTTTCTAAAGTTTATTTCAGCTGTAAAACTTTCTATGATGCCTCTAAGTAGAAGTAAATAACCAACTTAGAAAAGAACAAAATTTAAAAATCTATATAAATTAAGGAAAACTATCCAGCTTATATATCATGTAAATTGAGACATTTATTTATCAGATTTGAAATGCAAAATTAGAACACTTCTAAATTTAAAATGCCCAGAACCAGCAATGAGTATTACAAAGACAGACTCCAAGTAAATATGATGGAATTACTATGACAGCATTTGGGAAAGGGATAAGCCAGGAACTCTTTTCACAGATAAGCATAAAAACATGACAAATAAAGCCCTGGTTGGTGGCTCAGAGGATAGGCACTGGCCTGCGAACTTAAAGGTCACTGGTTCAATACCCAGCCAGGGCACATAACCAGGTTGTAAGCCAGGTCTCCAGCCAGGTCCGTAGCTGGAGGCAGGTGAAAGGCAACCATACATTGATGTTTCTCTCCCTTTCTGCCTTCTTGCCTTTCTCTCTAAAAAATAATGAATTAAAATAAAAACAAACAAAACGTAAAAATCTGTAACAAATATCTTTGATAAACCAACAGAAATGTTGAAGATTCCCTCTTAGTTTTTATTATATTTTTATCTTTGTATACTTTTCATTATTATCAAATGTAAGAACACTGTAGCCACTGTTTCGTCCTTTTCTTTTAACACTACAAAATACACCTTGGAGATGGTTCCTTACCAGCACATTTTACTGCCTCCTTTCCAACAGTTACATGGTACTCCATTGCACTTATCAGTGCTTCTCATCCCTTCCATATTTATAGGCTTTATACGGTTTCCATTTTTTACGATTATAAATCACTCTGCAGGTAATATTCTCACATATATTTTGCTCATCAATGTGAATATAACTGTAGAAAACAAAACTCTAGCTATACAGTCAGGAAGCCAGAAGACATATACATTAAAAATATTGCTAGATGTTAGCCAATTGGTTGAAAGAATTTTTTATATTTTAAGGAAAAAATGTAATTAAGTCATATTAATTCATTCATTGAATATATATCTTTTAACTGGTCATCTGTTGAATCTAAGTTATCGGTCTATGTACTTTTATGTATGTATGTATGTATGGGGAGACAATAGTGAATTAAATGGAAATCTGAGACCATTCAATAGACTCAAATGACAAAAGTTGTATATTTGGAAACAAATTTTTTTCACTTATTCACCTTTTCCATGAGCCAGGACTTTTCCAAGGTACTTCAACTGTATGGAAGATGCTGTGGAGCCTGGCCTGGAACTGGGCAACTCATTTCTACATTTCTTTCTTCTGGGCAGGTTGGTGGCTAACACCTTTGCTAACTTTCCTGAAGTTCAATAATGCCCTTCTCCCCAACACTGCGTCCTTTCCCACTCTAAGGATACTGTTCCTGGAGCATTCCTGTAGCCTTCCTTTGTGAAAGCTGCACCTCCAGGCTCTTTCCTGGGGACCTGAGCTAGGATGCTGCCAGTCTGTGCCCAGCAGGGACCCTCAGGGCAAGGTTTTGGCCTGGGCCCTGCCATCGCTGGAGCAGTTACTACCTCTTGGGCAATGTGCTGGTTCCTGTTTTGCAAGGGAAGGTGCTGGGAAGAAAGTGAGAGAGAAGGAGCTTCATCATCTTCCTTTCTCCTTTACGGGGGTGGGGAGACGGTGTTCAGCCACAGGACAAGCCCAGGCTCTGGCAGGGGAGGCTCTTGCTGGACACGCTCCCAGTGTTTTATCTGACACAAAGTTATCAGCATTTATGCATACACACACACACATACACACACACACACACACACACACACAATATGCACAGCATACAAATTTATGTTTATATATGCATAATTGTCATTATTTACAAATGTTTTATTTTAATTCACTCATATTTATATAACTCTTATAGTTTCTATGGTTTGAGTACGAAGCATGATCTCCCCACTAAAATCTTCTCCTAGTTTCATATGAAACTTTTACTTTTTTCATTGTATTTGCATTAAATGTTTGATATATTGGGAATTTATCATGCTGTAATGAATTAGGTAGGAATCTGGTTGTTTTTTCTTTATCAGGTAGCCAAACTCTTCATAGTTTGCCTAGTCTGCTATCTTCTACTATTGAAAAATTCTGCCTAATTATGTGTAAACCCATTTACCTATTTAGGTCTTTTTCTGAATGCCTCTATTGTGTTATTCTTTTTATATGCTAGTGCTATAGTGCTTTAACTTTTGCACCTGTACAGTTTTAAATGCCTGATAGGACTAGTACTTCATTGCTTCTTTATTTACCTGTTATTCCTGCCTCTATTTTTCTATATAAATTTTGTAGTAGGCTTGTCTTATTCTTTCAAAATATATATTTTTATTCTTATTGAAATCTCCTTAAACTTATAAAATAAATTTAAAACTGAATAGCACTGAACTGTATGCCTCCTTCCCCCCAATGTATACATTGCTCTTTATTCAACTTCATTTAATGTCCTTGGCTATAATTTTCATCCCCTTATTCTTACACATTTAAATTATATTCCTACATGTTTCTTTTTGTTGTTATTGTTTACAAATCAATTTTTTTTCTTTACTTAATTTTCCTAAGTGGTTGTAAGGAAAGTTGATTGTAGAAAAGCTGTTGCTGTTGATATTTGTATATTAATTTGTATTCAGTCAACTTAATTATTTTTGTTTACAATTGAATATCAGTTGATGCCCTTGATTTTATAGGTATACAATCATAACATCTAAAATAAGTGACATTTTCTGTCTTGTTCTTCATTTTTATGCCTCTTTTTCTAATTACTTTGTCCATTTCTTCAAAAACTATGGTAAGAATTATATGATACAACTTGAGTTTGAAAATGTATTTTATTATGTGAAAGAAACTACCCTTTCAGTTTTATGAAGATTATTTTGAATCAGTAATGGATGTTTAATTTTATCACATGTCTTTTTTGGCATCTATAATGATGACTAAATGGCTTATTTCCTTTGACCTTTTAATTATATTAATTAGAGCAGTAAATTTCCTAATAGTGAAAGATCTTTGGGAAAACCCTTCCTGAGTCATGGTGAATTATTCTTTTTATAAGCTGCTGCTATTAAATACATTTTACACGAACATTGATAACATGTGAGATGGGTCTATATTTTTAAAAGATCTCTTAGACGTGAGAAAAAATCCCATTTACCAGAGCAACAAGAAAAATAAAGTACCTAAGAATAAACTTACCCGAAGAGGAAAAGACCTGTACTCAGAAAACTATAGAACATTGAAGAAAGAAATTAAGGAAGATACAAATCAATGGAAGCATATACCATATTTATGGGTGGGAAGAATTAACATCATTCAAATGTCCATACTACCCAAAGCAATCTATAGATTCAATGCAATCCTAATTAAAATACCAATGACAGATTTCACAGAAATAGAAACAATACTTCAAAAATTTATATGGAGCCAAAAATGCCCATGAATAGCCACAGCAATCTTGAGAAAGAAGAAGGGAGGAGGAATCACAATACTGGACATCAAACTATACTACAAGGCTACTGTCATCAAAACTATCTGGTACTGGCATCAGAATAGACATAGATCAATGGAACAGAATAGAGAACCCAGAAATAATCCCAGGACTCTATGGTCAATTAATATTCGACAAAGGGGGAAGGAACACAAAATGGAGTGAAAACAGTCTCTTCAACAAGTGGTGTTGGGAGAATTCGACAGCAACATGCAAAAAGATAAAATTAGACCACCAACTTACACCATACACCAGAATAAATTCCAGATAGATAAACTACATAAACATAAGCAGTGCCACCATAAAGGTCCTAGAGAAAAATATAGGCAGTAAAATTTTAGATATCCTATGCAGAAATATGTTTACTGATACTTAACCAAGGGCAAAGGAAATAAAAGAACAAATAAGCAAATGGGACTGTATCAAATTGAAAAGTTTCTGTTCAGCTAAAGAAAACACCATCAAAATTCAAAGGGAACCAACTGTATGGGAAAACATAATTGCCAATGATACTATGACACCTCAGACAAGGGTTCGATCTCCAAAATATATAAAGAACTAATGTGACTCAACACCAGGGCGACAGGCAGCCCAATTAAAATATGGGCAAAAGACCTGAACAGACGACTCACCAAGGAAGACATACAAAGGGCCCAGAGGCATATCAAAGAATGCTCAACATGACTAGTCATCAGAGAGATGCAAATTAAAACCACAATGAGATACCACCTCACACCTGTCAGAATGGCAATCATCAACAAATCAATAAACAGCAAGTGTTGGTGAGGATGTGGGCCAAAGGGAACCCTGGTGCACTGTTGGTGGAAATGCAGGCTGGTACAGCCACTATGGAAAACAGTATGAAGTTTCCTTAGAAAACTAAAAGTGGAACTGTCTTTTGATCCAGCAATTCCACTACTAGGACTATACTGAAGAATCCTGAAACATCAATTCATAGGTACCATTATGTTCATAGCAGCGTTATTTATAATAGCCAAATGCTGGAAACAGCCTGAGTGCCCATCAGTGGATGATTGGATCGAAAAACTTTGATACATTTACACAATGGAATACTACACAGCAGAAAGAAAGAAGGAATTCCTACCCTTTGCAACAACATGGATGGAACTGGAGAGTATTATGCTTAGTGAAATAAGCCAGTCAGTGAAAGACAAATTCCATATGATCTCACTCATTACCAGACAATAATGAACAAAACAAACAACAAGCAAAACAGAACCAGATATATGAATATAGTGAATAGGCCTTCAGTGGGCAGGGAGAAGGTGGGCAGGGAGAGGGGGGAGGAAGAGTCAAAGAAGGGGAGCAGTTTAGACAATAACCTAGTGTGGAAGAACCATGGACATGGACAGCAAGTGGGATTGACTTTACTGGGGAGTGGGTGGGTGGGGAAGAGGACAGAGGGGAGGAATAAGGGAATGGATGTAAGACAACAACAATAAAATTAAATTTTTTAAAAAAAGATCTCTGTTAGCTTTTATTACCAATGAGTCATTGTCTAGATTTTCAATTGGAAGCAATTGAAACTTATTCTGACTAACAGGAGTAGAAAATAGATTCATGAAAGCATTTGGGAGACTCAGAGAATCTCTCAGAATGTTGAGAACTAGATTAGGAAGCTACATAGGCAGGAGCAATGCCCGAAGACACTTTCCAGGATGGTATGGAGAGGACAGCTCTCTGCCAATGCTGAGCACCAGACACTGCGTCTAGAATGGCCCACACAAAGAACACAGGACTCCCAGTGGCGCCACCCAACTGGATGTCATTCTTGTCTCTGGAAATCAGAAATGGCTGACATTCTGCTGCCTGCTGACAGATTTTGCTTGACTTGAGCTCTGGTCCTCAAGTCCCTGGCTGACTCACCCTCCACACTGTGTACATCTGACCCATGGAATCCATGTTTTGTGCCTCCATCTAGCTACAGAGGAATCTGGAAAGCAAGGCTGGCAGTTTCTGTTTCCATAAGGAAGTTGTGGCCTCATGAACCGAGAATTCCTCATTCACCAGAGTCAGGTTCAGGGTTGTCAGGCCCTGTTCCACTAAAAATAGGAAGCTTATTTTCTCTCTTTAGGGCCTGGGATAAGTAAAACATTATTGAAATGACTTGAGTAATGTAATTTATCTGTGAAATTGTGTAGTCCTGGTACCATTTTAGAAAGTAGGTCTTTGACCACTTGCTCATTTGTTTTCCTATTAAAATCAGTCTGAATTTACCATTTAAAACCATTTTTTAGATACAGTATTTGTATTTCCTGAAAACAATAGATTTTTAAAATCCAGATATTGAAAGGTTTTTGAACAGAATAAAGCAAAGCATTGAATGTTTAATACTGGAATATCTAGAAGAGAGATTTTCAAGTTTTTTCATCTCATGGCACACATAAACTAATTACTAAAATTCTGCAGCACACCAAAAATTCTATTATATTTTTGCCAATTTGAAACAAAAATAGATATAATTTTGATTCACTCAAACCTGACAGCTACTGTTGTGTTGTCTGTTGTCGTTTTTTAAATTTGACAACCTAAGGAAAAAGAGTTCAGTGCCCCTGACTACATAGTCAGGTATTTCATATTTTATTAAATCTTGGGGCACATTGACTGGAAATTGCTGATCTATGATATAGGTGTGATTATTTATATTTTTTGTG
This sequence comes from Noctilio leporinus, assembly GCA_004026585.1. NCBI lineage: Eukaryota > Metazoa > Chordata > Mammalia > Chiroptera > Noctilionidae > Noctilio > Noctilio leporinus. The sequence continues at coordinate 37,995 of PVIW01006352.1, read as the reverse complement.
TTTTGGGAATTTTTCCTTTGATTAGCTCTACTAGTTAGTGGTTGGTTGATTATTAGTTTTCATTTGTTTATAAAAGTAGATCACAAGTTTATGTATTGTTTCATTTGTTCCCCGCTGTCCCATACAACTTTATCTGATTATTATTTCCTGACTTTACCATGTTGATTTCTTCTTTCTGCTGTCCTCATTTTTTTGCTATTAATAGAGTTTTTCTGTTGTGTTGAATGTTTGGATTAATTTGTTTTTTCTTTGTTTTCCAAGAATTATTTAATGTAATGTTTATATTACTGTTATTTTCTAGGTATTTTGCAATTTTGAGTTTGAATTTTTTCTTTATTTGTATCTTTTTAGTGGGTTGAAATTTTCATGTTTTGTTTGTATTATTTTTATTTTATCTTAAATTATATTTTATTGATTATGCTATCACAGTTGTCCTCATTCTTCCCCCTTGCCCCCTCCACTTACCACCCCCCCATTTCCTCAGGCAATCTCCCCATCCCCCCAACTGTTCATGCCCATGAGTCATGCCTATAACTTCTTTGGCTGCTCCATTTCCTATTCTGCACCTTTTTTCCCCATGGCTACTTTGTAACTGTCTATTCCTTCTTCAGCCATTCCGCCTCAACCCCTCCCATCTGACAACCATCAAAATGCTCTCCATATCTATGATCTGTTTCTGTCCTTGTTTGCTTAGTTTGTTTTTTTAGATTCAATTGTTAATGGATAGGTACTTTTCTTTTTGCCATTTTATTGTTTATAGTTTTGATCTTCTTTTTCTTAAACAAGTTCCTTTAATATTACATATAATAATGGTTTGGTAATGATGAACATTTTGAATTTTTTCTTGTCTGGGAAGCTCTTTCTCTGCCTTTTGATTCTCAGTGGATTAGCGCCTGCCTGCGAACCCAAGGGTCGCTGGTTCGATTCCCAGCCAGGGCACATAACCAGGTTGCAAGCCAGGTCTCCAGCCAGGTCTGTAGCTGGAGGCAGGTGAAAGGCAACCATACATTGATGTTTCTCTCCCTTTCTTCCTCCCTTCCTGCCCTTCTCTCTAAAAATAATGAATAAAATCTTAAACACAAACAAACAAACAAAAATTCCAAAAACCCAATCTGAGGTGGCTGCTACTTGTGCTGGGCTTGGAGAGTCCCAGGTGAAGCCAAGCTGTGAACCTAGGCTGGCTGCTGCTAGTGCCGGGCCTGGGGCCCACTGAGGCCAGCAGTCGTTTGTTTGATAGGCTTTTGGAAGTTGCGAAGCATGAGAGGAGACAAGCCATTCATTGGGAACAGCAGCTTGGGTGGACCTGTAAGTTGGGTGGGGTGGAGTCTCTGGGGATCTCCCAGGCAGGACAAACATTATTAGCTAGGTTGATGGAGTCTCAGATATGGCACCAGTTTGCTGGCTCTGTGGGTGGAGGGTTCAGAATAGGTACAATGGCCTCTGTTTACCTTGAGGCAAAATACTTCACTTCATCCCTGTACGCCACTGGTACAAGCTGCTACCGCAGGGCTGGAATTCAGAGGAAGCCAGTCTGAGTAGGTGAGCCCATGTGTGGGCTCTGTAAGAGGAACTGCTTGGAGCTCCAGTTGTTTCTTCTATTGACTCAATCCCTGCTGGTTTTTGCAGCCAGAAGTTTTGCAGACATATCTTCCTGACACCTGAACCCTAGGCTGGGTAACCTAATATAAGGCTGGGACTCCTTGCTCCTTGAGATATCCATCCTGAATTTTTATCTACCACATGTGGGTGAGAGACCAACCACTTCTGTGTCTGTGACCCTCCTACCCATCTCGATGGATGTGGTCTTTAATTTCTTAGTTGTCAGACTTCTGTTCAACACTATTTCTGGCAGTTTTGGCTGATGGTTGTTCTATATTTTAGTTGGAATTTTGATATAGTTGTGTGAAGAGGCATGCTATGTTTGCCTATGCAGCCACCTTGACCAGAGGTCCTATTTGTTTTATTTTAAAATTTTATTACAATGGGATTAGAGAATGTCTGATCAGGTTTTGATAATTTATTGAACTTTATCATTTATTGATTTTAGTCAGATTTTTAAACACATAATTGTGAAAACTTTTAAACATGCAGAAAAGTCAACAGAAGCTTACAGAGGACTCACCATCTAGAGTTTACCATTTTATTATACTCTCTTTCATATGTATATTTGTCTATAATCTCTCTACATAGTCATCATATTATTTTTCCATGCATTTTAAAATAAAATGTAAAAATCAGCCCATTTTGTAACAATACTTCAGCATGCATATTAACTAGAGTTCAGCACTCATTCAGAACTTTTTTTCACTTTTGAGGTAAAATTATACTACACAACAAACTACAAAAATCTTAAGTGTACCTTAACTGAAGTTTGACAAATTGATACACTTAGTGTAATGCAGACCATATTAAGATATACAACTTAAAAAGTTTCCTCGTGCCTCTTCCCAGTTTTCACCCTCCACCCTTGGAAGCACCCATTTCAATACTTTCCCACAGTAGTGTGGCCAAAAAAGGGGTTCTATGTAACATCACAGGGTGATCTAGTTATAAATTCCTGGAATTATGGGTACTCATGCCCTAGGCATATATCATCTTTAGTAAAAAGCTTATTTTTGCCTAAAGAAGCCCTGTTTATGGTTTCTGTGCATCTAAGTTAACATACCTTTGAAATGCCCAGTCTGAACTCTTTCTGCTAAAGTGTGAGTGGTCATTTTCAGGAGTATAATCTTAACTATCCTGGATTCCAATCCCCACCTTCCTTTCTTCTTCATGTGCTTTTTCTTACATTCCCTCCTTAATCTCAAATGTAGATAAGAAACTGCAACCCTGATTCTCTGGAACTTTTCAGATCTTGCTTCCCAGAATATGCCATCAATTTTGACTCAAATAAACTCTTAAAAATTTCTCTGTATGTATCAGCAATTCCTTTGGATCCTTCCTTCCTTCCTTCCTTCCTTCCTTCCTTCCTTCCTTCCTTCCTTTCTTTCTTTCTTTCTTTCTTTCTTTCTTTCTTTCTTTCTTTCTTTCTTTCTTTCTTTCTTTCTTTCTTTCTTCCTCCCTTTCTAATCACAAAATGTTCTATTATAGTAATATACCAAATTTCTTTATTTTCAGTTTGGCTTTATGTAACCTGGTGTCACTTACTTCCCATCTTAGCCTTCTCTTTATAATTAACACCTTTCTTTAGTTCTTAGAATTGAACATTTATACTCTTCTCTTTGCCTGGCATATTATTCCTGCCCCTCTTTATTTAATAAATTTTGTTTATCCCTCAGATAGCACTTAGTGTCACTTTATCATAAAAGCCTTCCAATTATAATCCCATGTATTAGAATTATCCAGAGAAACAGAACCAGTAAAATATGAGCTTTGTACTGAAAGTATCAGTGGCACAAACTATTTTAATTAGTTAACATTAGCTCAATACTTTTGGGATAGACCTTTGTGTACATAGAGAGATTTACTGTAAGGTATTAGCTCATGTGATTATGGAACTTGAGAAGTCCCATGAGCTGCTGGACACCCAAGAAAGATGCTGGTGGCTGAGGAACAATTGTGCTGATGACAGAAGATCAATATCCTAGCTCAAGCAGTTAGTCAGAGGGATGGCGGACTCAGTCTTCTTTCACATTTTTGTTCTCGGGTCCTCAATGGATTGGATCATGCCTGCCCACGTTGGGGAGGGCCATCTGTTTTACTGTATCCACCAATTCAAATGTTAATCTCTTCCAGAAACACCTTTACAGACATAGTCAGAAATCATGTTTATTCAGGTATCTGGGCATGCACAGTGGCCCCAACTTTTATGTGTTCTGTGGTTCAAATTGACACATAAAAATAACCATAACACCATTCATGATACTGTACACCTTTTCTTCATAGTACTACAGCAGGTACATTTTTGCACTTATTTGTTTGATCCTTTGAGTAAGAACCATCTTTTTAACTAGATTGTAAGTTTCATAAGGAGGGCCTTGATGATTTCATTCACCATTGCACACCATATACTTCTATTTATACCTCATTTAGTGATTGAATGCATAATTGAATGATAAATTACCATAAGTTCACTAAATGATCACATGGAAGTTTTGCAATGCAACGGTCTCACCCTAACAGTTAAAACTTTCGACAAAAATAGTGAGTACTCTGTAACATGAATTATATATAAATTTATAACTACACAGCTTTGTAATTGTGTGGGTGAGCTTTTCTGGTATATGATTTTATTGAAAGAAAGGTTAAATTGTAGAATCTTCTACTTGGAAATTATATTTATACCAGATATCATTAGAAGATATGATTTACTTTGGTCAAGTGATCTATATTCAGAAGTCCAGTCTTGAGAAATAAGAAAACAACCGTGGTCCTTAAAGAGAAAAATCTAACGATTTACACAATACTGTGTATTTCCACTCTATCCACCTCATGTGGCACTAATCAACATTAAACAATTTTATGGTCCAGAAGTACGTCATTGCCATAATCACATTAACTTTGAGAGCAGCTTCAGTGACAACCTATGTCATAGTTGCAGCAAACATGAACTTGTAGAAAAATAATATGTGGAATGAAAAGATTTAGACAGACTTGAGGTCTATTTCTGGCTTTATAATTTATAAAGTCTTCAAGTGGCTGTTTCCTTTAACTTGAGAAAAGTAATTTCTAATTCATTGGGTTGCTATCCAGGGCTTGGCCTAGTTTCTGTCTCATAGAAGCTGTTTGATATATGTTTCCTATATTCCACCATTATTTTAAGGACAAAAAAGAGAGACATATTTATACTCAATATAGTATTAATCAAGGATTTTCAAATCTGGCTGATCATCAGTATCATCTAAGAAGGCTTTATAAGAAGAAAGGTTCCCAAGCTCTATCTATGGAGGTTAAGATTCTACAGGTTTCCGTTGGGGCTGAGAAAAGCTATGTTTCTCTGAAGCTCTATAGGTGGTTCTAATGAGGGCCACACTTTTCCACTTCCGTTCATATATTTCACTCTTTTTATAGCTGCCATTTATTCAAATGCCTGTGATGAATCCAGGTACTTCTATTACCCCCAATAATTCCATAAAATTTCTGTGGCACAGAACAGTTGAATTTGTCCAAGTTAGGGTATGAATTAAGTGTTGATAGATTCCAAAGCTCATTTTCTTTATTATTCTATGTCGCATCTCTCTGTCAATCATTTAAAAATTTACCCTTGGTAACTTGCTAAAATTCTGGACCACGAGTAGCTTCTTAGATGATGTCTGAGAATTTGCCCTATGTAGGGAATACGAAGCAACTTTCATGAATGAGTAGTACAAGGGTCTTTGCCCTAGCTTTGTGGCTTCAGGCAAATCTAATTTTTCTGAGTCTTAGCTTCCTCAATTGTAAAACACAAATAATACACAAGATTGTAAAATGTGTGTCATGACATTTATTGTGATGAAAGAATGTAATTTGAAATATATATATATATATATATACACACACACATATATATGTATGTATGTAATTTTTTATTAGTTTGGGAATAAAAAATAAAGCATTACTATTAAGATAAATTATAAATACAAGGAATATGGCTCCTTATTTATAATTTTATTTATTTAGGTCTTATTTTAGTACAAGAAGTGTGTGTGTGTGTGTGTATTTTAATTTGTTGTTAGGCAATTTACATTCATTTAGTGCTCTCACAATGTCCTAGGACTTTAGAAATAGACAGATTAAATAAGCCTTGAAATATATTTTTAAAAATCTTCATATGTCATTAATTTTTAGAGGGCTAAATACAAATTAAGGTATGGATGCCCAGGGGACTTTCTTAAATCTGAAATGGTTATGAAATTTCTATTGAGTGCTACATATTGAAAGATATGAATGCTTATTTTCCAGGAACCTAAGTTGTCTCTGAGATAAAAAGAAGTCACATCTTTTCTAGATAAAAAATGAGGAAGAAAGATAGTTGGGGAGAGTGTATTGGACATTTTTACATTAGCCAGTAACATAATTGAACACGAAGTTTATAAAGAGTGAGGGACCCTTGGCCAAACTTGCTACCTTTTGGGACATGCTAGGCTAAAGGCCCAGAACCTAGCAATCATAGAGTGTTAAGATTTTTCAGAGGCTTCATGAAGGTTTGAGGAGAAAAGTCACCTGACGCTTTTAAGCTGCATTTACTATTTTAAAGTATATATTCTCGCCTTTACTTTAAGTCAGTATAGCAATTTTAAAATATTGATGTTGATGGGCAACAAAAAATCAAAGATTTGAAAAATGCTGTTTTTCAGGTTAGTTACCACCATCCCCAAGAAAGTAACAGTATTATAGGAAAATTTAGAATGGTTGAAACTCTTTGAGAAACTTCCTAGTTTCGTATCTAGTTTAAAACAAAGTCAGAAGACAGAACTGATTAGAGTAAGTCACGATTAGAGAAATATTGGCAATATCTTTTAAGATTTATCTGACTCAACTGATAAGACACCAATTTCCTGTGACTCAATGCAGTAAACCAGCTGAAAATTTTCCTCAGTGTGATGGTCTAATGGAACATTAATCTCAAGGTGAAATTATATGTAAAGCTATAATTCCTCAGAAATAATGAAACAGAGAGGAACCTTCATAGATAGAGCTTTGTTTTCCCACCATCAGACATAGAGCTATTTTGTGCCTTCAGTCCATAGAACTGGCTTTTTTTTTTTAATTTTATTGTTGTTGTATTAGAACTGGCATTGACACTTGATCTATTGTATTCTTTTTCTTTTTCTAACTTGAACCCATCCTCCTTTTGGAATTCCTCTCACCCCTCCATCCCCTGGACAGAAGTTGGCAGAGTGGGTGCACATCTCCCAGACTCTCTCCAAACCCTTGACACATGTGTGTTATTGACACAAGGAAGTACCCACACAGCTCTCGATGGCACTCAGAAGAGCTGTATGGAAGACATTTTCTAGGACATTATTTGCTTCCAACATGAAGTGCCAGTTGGAAAATTTATTTAAAACTAAGTTCTAGAAAAAGATGGTCTAAAATGTTGTCATGTTTTCTCCATTTCACTGACAAAAAAGCTAAAGTTGATGGTCTATCCCTCTCTTTCTTTCTTTCTTTTTTTTTTTTTAATTTTATTGTTGTTGTATTACATCCATCTCCTTTTTGCTCCCCTCTGTCCCCCTTCCCCTCTCTTTCTTATTTGCCAGTAACTTTAACATCAAATCTGAACCAGCCATTATGTATGCTCGTATGGTTTACATATTTAAATTTCTGATTTTGGCACACTAATTTAAATATGCTTGATTCTGATTTTAATTCATATTTAAATTTTACACTTTTATTCTAGTTTTGTTTTGTTTTGTTTTTGCTTTAAATTCCATTTGGATCCTTTGCAGGGAGAAGTAGGAAATGAGCAAACAAATGATTACATCCTACTATCATTCTTGCTACTCTAATAGTAAATTTTAATGTGTTATTTCCTCCACAAGGCCTTAAATCTATTTTAAAATTTAGCTTTATAGTTTCTAAATTGCCTATGACAAGCCTATACCATGTATATGTTTGTTGCATGAAAGAATGATAAAGTAGGCCCAGCACTATGAGAGGCAGATCCTGGGCAATCAGTGCTATCCATTCATTTATTTGCCTAAGCTACTAAATAACCACAGTGTGTCAGATTCTCCTCTAAGTGCTGGGATATAGTAATGTAATAAAATGCTGGAAAGATTATTAGGACTTCTAGGACAGGATCAATGTCCTTTGATGGCAGGTGAGAAATTCGGAACAGGAAACTGGAGCAAAAGGGAGCCTGATTTAAGCATGCGAAGGTGGGAACAATTTGTCTAATATACATTGAGAGAGGATTCACTAGGAACATAGACAAAGTCAAATCCTCCAGCCTCTTGTGTTATACGTATAATGATCACCAAGGGCTAAAATCCATAATATATACAGAATTCCTAAACATCAAAAGGAAAAAGATTAATGACTCAATAAACTTTTAGACAAATAGGCACTTCACAGTAAAAATACAAAGAATCATAAAAATATAGGAAGGGGAGGAGGACAGAGGGGAGCAAAAAGGGGATGGATGTAATACAACAACAATAAAATTAGAAAAAAAAAGCTCCACTTCCTTAGTTATCAGGTATGTGCAAATCATAGACCCAATATTCTACCATTTACATCCATCAAGGTTGTCAAAAATTAAACTCAATATCTTGAGAGCAAGGATGTAGAACAAATCTGCTTGTGGTTAGGGAATTTGTCTCTCTAATTTTAATAAAAACCACTGAAACATTGAAAGGGACCATGGATTTAGGATTGAAATAAGTAGTTTTGAAAACAACTGTGAGGCATTATTTATGAGTGTTTTGTCACAAGTGTAAGGTAAAGGTCTACTTTATGTTTGTTTCACTGCTTTATTCATATCATCTGATACAATTCATACACATGTTGAGTCCTCCATAAATCTTTGTTGAATTATAATGAACAAAAATTAACTTCAGATGAAAGAAGTCCAACTTGATACATTTTGAATAAGAATGCATTATCTCTTTGAAGAGGTTGATAACATAATCTGTGTTTTTCCATTCTTATTTTAACATGGTGAGAACTTGGGAAGTGGAAAATTCCAGATCTTTGGAGATGGTTTTTAGGAAATTATTTGATTAATAAAATTGTGGGCTTTTAATCACTTCATTCAAAGATTTATTGCTATTAAAAGGCTCTATCCATTCTTATGTTATAAATAGTGGAGGGAAAATGTAAGGGTTAACATAACACAGTAATTATGCAAAGAAAATGGTTTTAATGAAGGTCTACATAAACCTTTCCTCAGGCAATATTTTGGTTTATCCAGTTTGTATAGTAGATGCAGCACTGAATTATATCTTCCTTACTTGCCCCTGCCACCAAGTTCTGTGTAATCTTGTTTACTTAACTTTCTTTGGGCCTGTTTCCTCAGGGTCAAGGTAAGACTTTTATGACTTTTTAAGTCTGTACAAAGGCAAGGAATTGGCTTTTCTACAAGGTTGTGCTGGTGAAAGAAAATGTATTTATTGTATGTGTTTTGTATAAATTGAATTCAGTTGGAGGTTTTTTTGGCTTTCAAGATAACATTGCAAAAATCAAAGATGTCTCAAATTATAATTTAATTTGTAGGATTTTTAATCTTTAATGCATCCTATTCCTTCCCAGGATCTTTCCTCTGAGCTTCTACTGTGTTTCAGATAATTTTTTTTTTGAGTCATTGGTTAGACATTTGAGGAAGTTTTTCTTTCCTAACTTATCCCTGAAGTTAAAAACATTCTATAATAAAAACCTTATTGGCGTCAAAGTGTAAATTTCCAGTTTGTTCATTGATGTATGATACATCTGTAATACATTACCCAGTGCCCTTTTCCCTAATATCCTATAAATCCAAATCTACTCATCTTTTAAATTCAACTCGAATGTCACATCCTTCTGAAATTTCTGTCTCCCTAAGCTTTCTGCTTTCTTATTTCTCTTCTCTTTCCTTCTTGTCACCTGACCTGTTAGCTCACTGGATGTTAATTTAATGAGGACAGATCCTATCCCTTTTTCACTGATCAATTTCCAAACCAAATGCATCCTGACCTGAAAAACAAGAACTCAAAAGCTATGAAATGAATAGTTAATTAATAGTCAATGAATAAATTGGTGAATTAAAAAGGCAAATTGAGTGTTTTTGTCTCAAGAAACTTTTCTTTGGTACCATCCCCTTTTTAGATACTTACCCAATGTAGCCTTTATTTCTGGTAGGCCCTACAATTTCTATCTGTTGAGAAGACAAATCTGCTGAAATTGAAAGGGAAAACTTATGCTCCAGCCCAAGATTTTTACTGAGTGAATAAATAAATGAATGAATGAAACAAGCAAGCCTTTTCCCTAGATACTGATGAAGACTTTTATGTTCTTTTTGCACTCTGCTTGTATTTCTGTCATTCAATTACAAGGAAATGAAGCTGGAATGATTATGGTCTGGTCTGCTCAAAGTACAATGAGACTTGAGATTCCACCAGAGTAATCATTCTGGTTCCTGCAAAATTGGGAAGAAAGTAGACTAAGATTTGAGCTAAAAATAAAGAATATAATACATTTTGATGGTTTGTAGGATATGTTTCTTAGAGCTCTAGTTGTGGTATCAATCACTTTTGCAAATGGCTAGTCAAGCATTGTTGGATTTGTGCTTAATTACTTCTCCTAAAAGATAGTGACTAGTAGGATGTCTTGGTACATCATTTTGGGTTAAAGAGTGATAACAAAATAGCATGCTGTGAGGATTAGTCTTGTGACACTGTTCAGGGACAATTGAAATAAGCTAACACTGCAGTTGAAAATCAACCAAGAAGTTGTTTTGTTGATGCAGAATGTGATAAGGAGGAATCAAACCAGTGACTTTATGGGAATGAAGATTAAGAAGAAAAATTAAAGGGAGGGGCACTATGAGCGCATAAACACAAGGAAAAAACACAATGACACATATTATTTGATGTAATTTATCCATTATGCAATAAACCAGATTGCAGACACAAAGTTTACTTTCAGTAAACTAAGGGAACTTTTGAAGCAGTTTCAAAATACATGCTATTTTTAAGTAAGATATATAAAATGCATGTCTTAGTTTACCATGTTTCTTACTTTTATTTTCCTTCTGTATTTGCTTATTTCTTAATTATTTTAATCCAATATTAAGTTAAACATACATGTTAATATGAATTTCAGTCAAACATAAGTGCAGCTTCGCAAAGCTGTAATTGGTCAGGAAATTTGATAAAGTATCTATAATAGGAGATGGCATAGAATAAATAATAAATAAATGCTCATTCTCTTCATGCATTGAGTCTTTATTAGCACTATTATCCCTGGCTGGTGTGACTCAGTGGATTTAGCACCAGCCTGTGAACCAAACTGTTGCTGGGTCCATCCCCAGTCAGGACACATGCCTGGACTGCAGGCCAGGTCCCCAGTTGTGGGTGCGTGAGGGGAACCACACATTGATGTTTCTGTCCCGCTCACTCTCCCTTCTCCTCTCTCTAAAAATAACTAAATAAAATATTTTAAAAAATAAATAAAAGCACTATTAAATTGAGACTTGATATGTCACCATTTAGGTAGGCTAAGACTTCAAGCAATAGGGGCCAACTAATCCCAAATCACAAACTGGGGAGTTCATGTCCTTTTGCAGGACTTTAAAGAAGATGCTACAAAGTAGTTTTCTGTCCTTAGGTCTTCACACCCATTCAGATATGGCAGGGTGAAAAGTGAAGTCATTTGGAGTTGATTGAAATTGAGGGTTCATCTGAGGCAAATTATTGTTAAGAAGATGTCTATGCCAAGAGGCACCATGGGAGTCCTATCCCCTCCCTTGAAGCTTAGTGAGAGAGGATTTGTGAAGTTCACTTGAAGAGCTTCCTGCACATCTCTTGCATGAAAAAGGTGTAAAGACTTATGTTTGATTAATTCACACAAGAGGGACTCATAAGCCGGCAGCTGGCTAGAACCTTCTGTCCATCCATGGAAGAGGAGCTGAGGAGCGTTTGAGAACTGTATCCCCCTGAGAGTAGGTCAAAGATGAATGGTTTTTAAGGATCAGATGTGGCATCCAAAGTCAAAATTTTATCCTGGAATCATTTTTGAGAGAGCTCCACTGAAGAAAGTATCTTACGAAGAGCTAGGCAAACTCAGTGGGAAAATCCTGAAGTGAGCCTTTGGATGCAGAAGCGGGTTGTATGTTGTTGGCTGAACTGTGTTGCCTGAATCAAAGGGCGGTACAGATGATCAGCCTCACTGGAGTGCTAAGGAGCAAAAGACCCAGTTTTTAACTCTAGCATCAGAAAGGGGACGCCAAAAGCAGTTTATACCCATGTCAGTCAAGTAGGACTTTTCTTACCTTTTACCTCTGCTATCTATCCATCCATTGTTCAACCCCAGGCCTACTGAAATGGAAGAAGGAAAATAAAACCTCTATTGGGATTCTTACTTCTATTGACAGTGGACAAGGAAACTGAACTAATCCTCCCACTGAGAACAATGAGAAAGCCTGTTCAAAATATTTAAATATGATCTGCCCAATGGTCTGAATAAACTAACAAGACATTGACAATGTATAGGGCCAACACTGGGGACAGGAGAGAAAACAGATATATAAACCCAGCATTTGGGGCTGCTCTTTTCTTAGAGGCACCTACTAACTTCAGAAGAGGTGACTAAGAGAATGAGAAGATGAAAAATAATTATGAACACTATCTCAGAAAGGGCTAGATCTAGAGATGTAGTTATTGACATAGACACATGAATATGTTAATATATTATCAATGTACCTATCATGGAAATTGACAAGGTGATTCTATTAACTTACATAAAAATACAAAAGACCAAGAAAACAAGATTGAAGAAGAATGAAGTGGAAAATTATTTCCAGCCCCAGTAGCTTGATTGGTTGGAGTGTGATCCCATACACCAGAGAGTTGCAGGTTTGATTCCTGGTCAGGGCACATACCTAGGTTATAGGTTCAATCTTCTAGTGTATGGAAGGTAACCGATCGATGCTTCTCTCTCACATTTATCTCTCACTCACTCACTCACTCAAATAAATAAACATATTCTCAGGTGAGATTAATAAAAACAGATTTAAAAAGAAAATTATTTTCAGACTTACTGTAAAGAATTTGATTTTGGCATATATATATATATATATATATATATATAAAATCAATGAAACAGAACAGAGAGCCCAGAAATTGACTTACACATATACCATCAGTTGACTTTTTTTTTTTTTTTTTTTTTTACAAAGGTACCAGTATAATGCCCTATGAATCTGAGGAAACAGAATGTCTTCTTGACAATGGGCAAAGATTTCTTGCCAGGAAGAGAATTATCCCAATCCTGAAGATAGAGATATTAGCAGAATGAAAAAAGAAAAGGATAAATCTAGGGTGGACCTAAATGGAAAATAACTGCATAAAATAACAACAATAACATATATTAGGGAATATATAATATTTGAATTAAAGTATAAAATAATAATGACAATGTTAGGAGGAGAGTAAATGGAGTTAAGGATTCAGATTTATGTTAACTTTAATGCTACAAGAATAACTAGTTTTACTGCTGAAACTACAATAAAAGAGCTGATAGTGAGGAAAAGAAGTGTAATAAATTTTCAAAATTCATTCTAAAAAAGACAATAAGTGATTCTTTCAAAATAAACACACTCCTGCCATTCTGGGTCTACAGCATTCCTGAAACTGGGTCCATAGGGAGAGTTTATGTGGGTAACATGGCATTGAAACTATTAATGTTGGTTGGATTCCCAGCCAGGGCAATATAACCAGGTTGCAAGCCAGGTCTCCAGCCAGGTCTCCAGCCAGGTCCGTGGCTGGAGGCAGGTGAAAGGCAACCATACATTGATGTTTCTCTCCCTCTCTGCCTCTCTCCCTTCCCCTCTCTCTAAAAATAATAAATAAAATCTTAAAATAAAAAAAAACCAACTATTAACCAGAAACCATGTTGGGTAAAAACTCCTTTCTACCGACATTTAATGGGCATAACTAGAAATCAATTCTGCTGAGAGAAACCCCCCAAAAGACAATAAATTAGAAGTATATAAAAGAGACAGAATAAGTATAAAACTAATAAAAAGAGGTAGATTTAATACACACAACGTCTGTCCAGAAAGTATCGGTCATGCAAATACTTAGAGACATTGGCTCCATACTTTCAGGACAGACCTTCGTATATCAGTAATTATTAGTTAAATCAGAAACTCCAATGGAATGAATGACAGAGAATGTCAGATTAGATAAAAATACAAGACTTAGGTACTGTTTACAATACAAACACTTAAAATAGGAAGTTACAGAAGTATTGAGAGTAAAAGCATAGAATAAAGTTATCCTATAAAAACATAAAGATTATTATAGCTATAATATTTAATTATGTGGAATTTAAGAAAAAATTTACGGTAGATAAAGAGTATCAGTTCAGATTGATATAAGGCTTTGTTCATTAAGATAGAGTAACTCTAACTTTGAATGCACCTAACAACATAACATAAATATATTTATTTATTTTAAATATTTTATTTATCATTTTTAGAGAGAGGGGAAGGGAGGCAGAGAGGGAGAGAAACATCAATGTATGGTTGCCTTTCACTTGCCTCCAGCCACGGACCTGGCTGGGGACCTGGGTTGCAACCTAGTTATGTGCCCTGGCTGGGAATCAAACCAGCGACCTTTGGGTTCACAGGCTGGCACCTTTCCACTAGCCACCAGCCAGGACCCATACTTCAAATATAGAGCAAAAACTTGCAAAGATATAAGAAGAAATAGGCAAATATACAAACGATATTGTAAGAGACTCAACACATGTCTATTAACTGAAATGGTGCAGACAAAAATAAACAAAGGCTATCAAAGATTTGAACAACATGATTATGAACTCAATTGAAATATGTAGAAGACAGCACCTAACACTTGTAGAATATACATTATTTTCTAGTACAGAAAGACTATTTGCAAAAACAAGTTGCCACAGATTTTCAAGATCAAAATTTAGAGAATGTTCTCAGAGCACAGTGCAATTAAGGTTTATGGTTTAGCACAGAGCGGAAAGGCAACTTCGAAGGCTAGGAAGAGAAATAGAAGGAAAGCGGACCACCCCCTCTTCTCATTTCTTTCCCCACTTTGAGTCCTGCAGGCTCTTGACTTGAGGTGAGGCAGGAGTTGAGGAAAGGAACGAGTGTTTACTTTAAAGGCTTTTGGCATTTTGTCTATTCCTATTTGGGCATGTTAATTATTAAAATACAACTGTTCTAGGCAGTAAAAATTACCTCTATTTTAGAAATAAAGAAGGAAATTATAGTGTCTGTTAGATTCCAGCCAATTGTGTGGATAAAAAAAGCATGCACTTTATAAAGGAACAATGGCACAACTAGCAGAAAATGAAATGCTATTTTTTTAGTACGCCACCATTTGAAAACTTGCTGGTCCAAAGTAACAGCTACAATATGGCTCTCGACAGCTTTACGAACAAATATGCCAAATAAAAAACTAAAATAAAGTAATTTAAATAAAATATAATATATAAATTTTGTATGTATGTATGTATGTCCTGGTATTCAATGCTCTCATGATGGCATATGGTAGTAAATAAACGAAATGCGATGACCAGCCACATGGAGATTTTAGCAAACCCAACCTTTAATTGGACAAGCAGTACAGCTAAGTGAGTAGTAGGTAAGATGCAGACTTCTTATGTTCAAATCCTGATTCTGTCACTTACTATGTGTGTGATTCTGGGCAAATTGCTAACCTTTGTGTCTTGGTTTCTTAACTTAAAATGAGATAATAACAATAGGGTTTAGTTGACGATTTTAAGATAAGGTATAAAAATGCTGCCATACACATACAATTAGTTATTAACATTTTTTAACCTATCTCACGACCTTGAGCAAATACCTCTACATCAATGTGTATAGTTCTAAATTTTAACTTATGCAGCAGTGGCTGCATAAGGGACCATTGTAAGGATGTATCATTGTGTGGCATATGCTATATTGATGGAAATATTTATTTGCAATGAAATGAATTCTATGACTCACATACTGAATCACTGAGATGAGTTCTGTCTTGTAGTTACTGTGATGATCTAGAATAATTAATGTATTCCTGGCAAGAAAAAGGAGCCTTATAATAACCACTCCCAACCACACCTTCAGTTGTTAAGTGTCTCTTGGGTGATTAGTAGCAGCCCCTGCAAAGTTGCCTACTGCTTTGTAATGAAAGAAGGGAAGGGGACAGTGGGTCAATAATTGGCCAATAGAAGAAGTGGTGTACCTTTAATGCCAAAACCCCAATTTGCAAAGTGGAAAAATAAACCATGTTTTTGGCATTAAACCTAGTTACTTTCTTGGATTGAATCTAAGAGATTTTTCTCTCTTCTTCAACTACTATTTGTTTTCTGTTGCCTAGGCTCGAAAGTTTATTACATAGTATTCAAATAATCTAATCTTTGGTCCTAGTGTGTGTTCCAAATTTTCTACCTTCTGTTATGTTCTCGCCACTGAAACACTTCATCTTTTCCTAACGTGTTCTTTCCTCTGCTTGGTACATCCGCTCATCTACCCCTGTCAACATCAGCTCCAGGGCCAGCTTCTTCCAAGCCTTCTGCGCTCCCGATTTCACTCTCAACAGAGATCTCCTTTTCCTTCCATCACATTTCATATATTAAATCTCTCATATAACTTCTCAAATACTCTTTGGGTTTGTGGCAATGTGATTGCTTGTCTTATTCTCTCGGATAAGTTATAAACTTGTTCAAAGCAAAGCATCTCTTACTCTATAAATGGGATTAGCATACTGCCTTTCATATGTTTTATGCTCAGTACTATTATTTAAACAAGTGATTTAGTATTATAAACTAAAAAGGTTGCAAGCAAGGTAGTTGTGCTTTTAGGTTAATAAATAAGAATGCAAGTAGGCGGAACATCATTGCCCTGCCTAGCTGATAGTGAATTTATGACCAATTAGCTGCGGTTACTAGTAACCATAGAAAATATAAGTGGTTATTTGAATTTCATATATTCAAAAATACACGAATTAATTAATTCGCTTAGAAAACGAGATAGCAAAAATAAGTAATTTGGTTTAGATAAATTAACTCACTGAAATACCCTTTTAACTCACTGAAATACCCTTCTTTATGTCAAAACAGTTTAGAAAAGTCTTCCAGGAATAAAGCATTAAGACCATTTTATCCCTGGGTCTGCCAAGATCATTCATCTAATTCTTTCTTTGTTCCCATATTTTAAGTGTTCATTAGGCATCTTATATATGAGATTAAATTTAAACCCCAAATAATTCATATGCACAATTCCTAGTGGATTATACATTTCTTTTTAGAAAAAGAATGTAAATGTCTTTTGATTAACTATACAACTAAAAGAATAGCACCCCCCAACCCCCTTTTTTTTATCCTCACATGAACCTGCAACCTAGGCACGTGCCCTTATAGGGAATCAAACCTACAGCCTTTCAGCCATGGCCTGATGCTCCAACCAACTGAGCCACATCAGCCAGGGCAAACAGTCCCCCCC